>KZ118914.1:0-24907 GCA_002153405.1 Mycosphaerella populi pn0402 | reverse complement strand
TGCTCATGTTGCCTTGGTTCTCATCCATGCAGTTGCGGAAGTCGCGCACATTCGAAGCACAGGCCTGGTTCTCCCAGGAGGACTCGGTGGCACTGCTCTGGTACAGGCCGCTGTCCATGGGCTGGGCCTGGGCGGGAGCAGCTTGCTGAGGCTCGGCAGGGGCGCTGGAGCCGCCGCCGAACATACCGCCGATAGCGTGACCGATAGAAGAACCGACAGCAACACCACTGTAAAAATTTAGTAAGCATAACTGTGTCGAGGATTCCCGAGGTTACTCGATGTTTCCCGATCACCGGGATTTTTTTCCGGAGATAAGTGGTGGGAAAGGCCGAGCAATGGAGCGCAACTTACGCAGCAGTTGAAGCCATCTGGCCGAAAAGACCGGGGCCAGCGCTTTGCTGAGGGGGGGCCTGCATAGGTTGCTGGTGTTGTTGAGGGTGGGCAGCGGTGGAGTGAGGCTGCTGTTGCTGAGGAGCAGCACGGGGAGGAGCCGCGGTAGGGCGGGTAGGAGCGCTGCGCGCAGGGGTGGGAGCGGCACGACGTTGTTGACGAGGCATTTTGGATGTGCTTGTGAGGTAACCGAGTATGCTTCGGGAAGAGGTTGGTTGCGAATGAGGAGAGAAAGTAGATATAGCGAAGAGAGTGGAGACTGGAAGAAGCCAGAAGCTGAGTCAGTCGGCGAACAGGCAAACTCCGAACCAAATTCTCATACTCCTGATTGGTGGATTATGCTGAGTCATTGGGCTCGTCACGTGTATTGTTATTGGGCTATTTGTTATTCACACCTCCATGGGACATCTTCCTGCGATGACAATTGATCGTACATATGGTCAGATACTGTGACACATGCCTGGCTTTCCTAAGTTAAAATAGTATCATTCTGGAATCTGATAAGATAAATCATGAAAAGAAATTGTCAATAGGAAGTTCACGAATAGTCAATACAAAAAGGACCACGAGATATTTCTTGCTCTGCTATCTACAACACAGAATTATTTCAGAATTTTCACGGGCATAGCTTGGTCTCCGCCTTCGGACTCCTTGGGCCAGGCTGAAGTTGTTTTTTCAAAGAGACAGCCATAGCTCCAAAAAATCAACTTTTGGCTATCGTATGGGTGGATACACCGGCCGTCCTTAGTTTTCTCTTTGACTCCTTGTTTGTACCGCTTTCGCAGTAAGCCAGTAGTTCAGAGGTAAAATCCGCCTCGCACTTTCAATCACAGCTGTACAGCTTCCTGTAATCCTATGTCGAGCAACTTCATAGTCTTGAGGAAATTGAGTGTTTCTATCGCCTTCTTCAAACACATACATTTTGGATAAGCTTCCTCTTCCTCATCCTCGTCATTCTCGGTATTTTTCGACTTGTTTCCGCTCCTTCTTTCTTCAGCTTGTCGGCGGAGTTTCTCGGCGCGCTCCGTAGCGTTCACTCGAGGCTTTGACAGCTTGTCTTGGTTTGATTCCTTCGATGAATCCGCGAAGTTGAGGTGACTCCGTGGTATCGAATGGACGGACTCAGCGGTCAATGAGTTCATATAATCGGCATTCATTGACATCGAACATGCTGGGTTGTTGTTGGTGGTATGGACACATTTTGGGTTGTCAACTGTGACTACGAGGCCCTTTGGGCGATGTGGGAGAAGGTTTGGTTTTTCCGCCATAATGAATAAACCAACCTAGGTATCTGGAGAGATATGATGAAGGACGTAGAAGGGAAGTAGATAAACGGCTGGCTGGAAGGTCTATATACCTGTTGGTGCGGAAATTTCCATGGAGATATCCGCGATCTCGACACTTTGTTTGTACTTATTCAGTTGCTGACACTTTTTGGATGAGGAGATGCTGTGTCACTTTGGTTCTGGAAATTTTGGACTTCGTTAATTTTGGAATTGTGGTTTCCGATAAATCTTGACAGGATTACAAGTGTGACAAAAGAGGAAATTTGTATTCTCTACTCCGTGCTCTATGACAAGATACAGTCCATTTAAAAGAGCGGAGGAACCATCTATACCAAAACAAAACAGATCTAATGTTGTTCAACCAAAGTAACAGAATATTCACTCTTAAGTATATGACTATGTATGCTTGGGTATATGTCAACAACGAGCCATAGCGAAGCCTTGGAGAGGACCATCATAAGGAAACAATTAAGAGCAAAGAGATTTTACAAAAACTGAATGAACGGACAGCCACATCGTACACCAAATATGCATGTTGAGGCTCGACTTTACAAAATAAAGTAAAATAAAAGGAGACATTAATAACCATCAGCAGGACTGATTCGAGGAATAGTGGATTTGGGTATCTAGTAATCATGATGTTACATAAAATGGATTCACAAGCTAGAGCACAGCAGTTCATGAAGCATTCTTGGCTTTTTGTTCCCTGCGAACTTTAGTTTTCTTGGCTCGTCTTTCGTTTCTGGTCGCATTCCGTGCAGCCTCACGGCCTGGCCTCTTGTTCTTCGATTTGTTTGCTTTACTCTTCTGTTCTTGTTTCCCGAACTCGCTATTTCCAGCAAGTTGAGGCTCCGCGACCATTTCTTCGTCTGAAGAGTCACCAGAGTCACCATCAGACTGGGCGGCAGCAGAGGCTGGTCCGGTGGAATCATCAGTTTGAGCAGGAGACTCCTGGGACTTTAAAGCATTCTTTTTGGCTAGTAGAGCGGCCTTTAAACTGGCACGAGCCTTTTCTTTGGCTTCCTTTTCCGCGCGCTCCAAATCGATCTTATCATTTCCAGCCTGAACAAACAGTCAATAGGTGGTTCTTAAACCTTGTTGAAAGACTACTACTCATTCTTACCAGGCCATGCTTGATGAATCTTCCCGCGGCATCCTTGTCGAGGGTCATCGTACGTTGTTCGGGCCCTTCTTCAAGGGCTTTGATCTTTGTAGAATATTGCCTTAGGCGCGTGAGTTCTCGGAAGACAGGGTGTTGCATTGCGTCGACTCCGTGGAGTCGCAAAAAGGCTGTCTGAATGTAAGCTATTATTCACATCAATTCAAATGCGGGATGTATTGACGAACAGAATATTAATGACTCGAGGGTATACGTGATGAGAACGTTGAATTGAGCTTTGTCCAGTACAGGCAAATTTTTCGAGGTTGTGGACAAGGATTGTCCCAGAAATGGCTCAAGAACCTCTTCGAGGTCATCAATATCATCATCCAGCTGCTCAAGCAGCGGTATCAACGCTTTCGTATCCATCGTTGAAGGTGAGTTTAACGGAGAAATGAGGTTCTGAGAAAAATTACGGCTGGTGTTAATTGGGCGGTGTGATTGGGCGGTCAGCCGCGTTTTTCAACGCGCATGCGCAAGCTACATTAATCGTTTAACTTCGCCCAAAGCATCTCGGCAATCTCACCCTTTAAATTGCTATAGAGGAAGAGTTCACAATACTCAAAATGGCACTCTAAGTAGCGCATGCGTCAAATCATCGACTCACGCCTTCTTACAATTGTGAAAGCTTCGCCCGAGCATCCTCATCGAATGAGTCTCCTCCGATAGTCGCCTAACGCATTGAAAATGTCATATTTACTGGGATGTCGCTCGCTATGGAGGAAAGGGGCGGCGGATTGCTTTGCCCAATCTCTACTGCGCACCGCAGATAGGACTTGCACAAGGTACATTTCATCATGGAAAGAGGAAGTGAAGGAGGTTGGGCGGGACTCTAAGCAACCTCCATTGTCTGGCCGAGTGCATATTCTCGGTACTGGAAATGTGGGCCAATTCATTGCACATGGACTGGCATCCCGACTTCCGCGGCCGCCTATTACTCTGCTTTTCCATCGACCGGAAATGATCCAAAACTTTCGCGAAAGGAAGTACAGTATCGACCTCGAGATCAATGGACTTGACGATAATAAGACAGGCTTTGATGTTGAAGTTCTTGATAGGTACAGTGGTACATGGCATTCGGTATCATTATCCGATGATGATAAAACTCCCCGAAAAAAGAACGCCCATCAGGAAGACTCCTTCTTAGAGGACAGTCGCCCAGTTGAGGATCCCATTGAGTGTCTCATCCTCAGTTGCAAGGCAAATGTCACATACGAAGCCCTGTTGAATGTCAAGGACCGCTTAACTCCCGACTCGACCATTCTCCTTGCGCAAAATGGCATCGGCATCATAAAGATGATCAATGAACAGCTGTGGCCAGATCCTGAAACCAGACCCAATTATATGCAAGCCATAATTAGCCATGGCCTCACGAAAATCACTAATTTTCATGTGGCTCACAAGGGTGTGGGAACTATTATGCTCAGCCCAGCAGTTGTCCCGGACGTACCATTAATTACTGAGACCAACGAAGAATCCGACTGGGCCCCCTCCACAAAATACCTTATCCGTCTTTTAACCCTTACTCCGTCTCTTGTTGCCAATCTCGAAAGTCCTGCGGGTCTCTTTCAGTATCAGCTCGAGAAACTGGCCGTGAATTGTGTCATCAACCCATTGACTGCTCTTTACCAATGCCGAAACGGTGAACTTCTCTACATATTCAATGTCACTCGCATGACGCGTCTGCTATTGTTTGAATTTTCGAATGTCATCTACGCCCTCCCTGAACTTCAAGGTATCCCAGGCGTGGAAGCTCGATTCGCACCCGAGCGACTACGTCGTCTAGTAACGGCGACCATGATGAAGACTTCGAACAACCTTAGCTCTATGCATCAGGATATCAAGGCTCACAAGCCAACTGAGATTAATTACTTGAATGGTTGGGTTGTGCGTCGTGGCGAAGAGCTTGGCATGAAATGTGTCTTGAACTACATGATGAAGCAACTTATTCTTGCCAAGGGTATTATCGACCAACGAGCCCACGGCCAAGTGCTTCCTATCGACACGTCAGACTTTCCTAACATTGAACTTGCTGAAATTGAGGCTAAGGAAAACGAGATGGAAGCTCGACTTGAGGATGAGGCAACTCATATTGATTCTCAAATTAAGGATAAAGGAAGATAAAATCGATGGTCGAATCGGTTGATTTTATCACCTCAGGTAAATTCCTTTGTTGCAATTGTCACATAACAACAGATGGTGCAACGCTAGGATGCTTCAAACCTCAAGTGCACAAGGCTTTCATGACGAGAGTGCCTTCAGGGCGCTCTCGCAGATCTCTTTGATCTGTGTCCACCGTCGTCGCAGTGCCTCCGTCTTTTGGTGATGTGCCCGAATCACAGCATTTGATTGTTCGGCTTCACTAATCGACTTGATAGTCGTTTTTGCCTCGGCAATATATGTCCGGAGCCAACCTTCGATGATGGAAATTAGTTTTTGCACATCCATGCCCTTTGTTGAACCCTCCAGGACATGGTTTCTCCAATCCTCCTCATCCATGTATACTAGCGATGCAGCCACCTCGGTACGATAACATACCCCGTCGGCGTGAACTCGGTATTCCCTGTAAATTTTAATGAATTGGACATATTTGTATAAATCTGAATCACTTACCCGTAATATTGATTCAACGATAGTTCCTCCTGCTTGTCATGGCTGCTCAGGTCTCGAAAAACAATGTCATCGAGGTAGACGCAATCTGAGTCACTCTTATCCAGGTAAAAACCATCTTGAACATATTAGCTGATGTATGGCATTACAAAAAATGAAATATTGACTTACATTCAGCGAGGAGGAAATCATTGGGGTGGCTGCCGTAACTCATGTAAACTTCATCTCCCTCATTGTAGTTTTCTGTGGCTCTCAAAGTATATCCGTCTGCATCAAATTTAACATCGCACTAGAGATCCAGAGCTCAGGTTAGCAGAGCGTACCAAGATGACGAGCCTTCAAATAGAATTCAACATACCTCGATATCAGCATGATTGAAATAATCTGCAAAGGGCAGCAATCCCATAGCATTATTTCTATCCTCGGGCGGCTCCTGATCCGGCGCAACCCAGTAGAAACTCCGAGTATTGAGAATAAGCCAGTAGTACGAAAAGGTTCGCCAATCCGTATCAGGCACAACCGCGATGACACTTTCCCAAGATTTGCGCAGCCGATGTTCCTGCATCGCTATCAGGTTTTGATGCTCACTCTCATAAGCCTTTATCCGCGAGCCTGGTAGGATTGAGTTCCATCGGCCCGAGATACAAGGAGGCAGGAAGTTCGGAAGGGAGGCCAAGTTTGGATCTGGGCTTTCCGGCCATGTAAGTCCCCCAAGTTCTTTTGGCCAGAGAATAGGGAGAGAGTCTTCAAAATCTTGACGCGTGGGCCAGGTTTTGAACCACAATTGATACTTCTCCAGCTCATCCTCGTCTCCATGAGTCAGGAATGCAGCTAGGATGGCTTGTGTACCTGTTTCCTCGGGGAATTGAGTACGGAATGTCTCGGGCACATGGTCCAGTGTGAGGATCACTGAAGTTGGCACTTGGACAACTGCTTCACCTTTCTAGACCTGATTAGCTGGTTGACATGGCTGGAAGTAGGGGCTGTGGTAACCCACTTCGATTTTGCGCGTCGCTCTCATCCCAAGGCCCCTTCCTGGAAAGCGCGCGGGAGTAACTCCATTGGCTACTACGCCATTTGAAAGAGACCATTCAGTGAAGGCCTCATGGTTCTCACCCGGATACCAATCTGGCTGCATCGTCGATGGAAGGGCCGAGACTTTGTTCTCGACAGAGATACCTTTCGAGTCATTAGCTTATACAGTCAAATGTAGGGATACAATGGACGAACAGAGCAGTGATAAGACAGAGAAAATCCACAAGTGTCCTATATATTCTTATTTATAGGAGCAGCAGATGCAAAATTGGAGAATCTGGATGCCAATGCGAGTGTGTCAAGACTTACATGCAGTGCAGATCAACAGCCCTGGAGAAAACTGTGGAGCACAACAGCTTATCGATAACATATCTTATCTGTGCTGCGAGATACGGCGGTCTGCAGAGCCCGGATGCGCCATCCTTCTACCGTATGATCTCTAGGTCTCTTACGGCATTGGACGAGCTGTTCTCGATTCGACATCCTCACAATGTCAATTCTGGGGAGGAGAGGAGCCACCGGGCTTCGGTCTCTGGGGAATCCAAGCCCATGCCTCAGCTCCTTACCCACGATCTGTGCTTTACGCCCATTCTCCGTCCTCAACCGCCCTCCGCCAAATTATCCTGGACATGTTCCCTTGACGCATATAGAGCGTGGTGCCCTCGCCGTGGGCTCAGCTATCGGGTCTATCATTAATGTGCGGAGAGCAGGTATGGAGAAAACGCAAAGAATTGGTGCTATGTCCCTAGCTGCCGGGGACATGTCAACCTTTCTTTAATATATACATTAAAATTGCAAAATACAAAAGCTAACAAAGCTATCCAGACCTAATCGCCGCTCTGGGAGAAGCCACCGCAACCCCATACTTCATCTATCGCCTCCGAGATGCAATGCTCTCCGATCCCACAGGCCGGCGGATCCTCCGCGATCGACCACGCATCACCTCCGAAACCCTCAAACTCCCCTACCTCCGCTCCCTCCCCGAGAACTCCGTTGGCCGGGCCTACGCCACCTGGCTTGACCGCGAAGGCGTCACACCGGACACACGGAGCCAAGTCCATTACATCGACGATGAAGAGTGCGCCTACGAACGATACCGCGAGTGCCACGATTTCTACCATGCCGTGACAGGGCTCCCCACGTTCGTTGAGGGCGAGCTAGCGCTCAAGGCACTCGAGTTCCTGAATACGCTGCTACCTATGACAGGGTTGAGTCTGGCTGCTTATGTGCGGATGAAACCGGCGGAGAAGGAGCGGTTTTTGTCACTGCATTTACCGTGGGCTATGCGTAGTGGGCTTGCGAGTAAGGAGTTAATTAATGTTTATTGGGAGGAGGTTCTGCTGAAAGATGTTCGTGAATTGAGAGCTGAGTTGGACATCGAACAGCCTCCAGATTTGAGGGAGATAAGGAAGATGATTCGGGAGCAGAAGAAGCGGGAGAAAGAGATGCAAAAAAATGCAGTCTAGATGGGATGGGTGTTGATATATCCTCTGGGGTTTGCAAGGACTGGCTGTATGTGTACGATTATCGGTGTATAGAATATCATATCCCAAATTTAACAGAAGTTTCTTGTTGCTGTGTCCATACGTCTCAATTAATCAACCAACGCCTACCGTGAGTTAGCATCCTGAGCCGGATTTCACTGCGGCAATGAAACCAGACAAGATAGGAATGTAAAAAAGGCCATGCTATCAAAAGAAAGATCATTTCATCTCGCCCATGATCAGTTTCCAATCCTATAGATCCAGCAGGTCATCATCATCGTCCCAAGCGCCTTTGCGGCGGCTAATAACGATTTTTTGTTCTTCCTCTTCCTTGCGCTGGTTCTCTGCAACGGCACCCAAAAGCTCTTTGAGCTGCTCCTCCGTCACCTTCTGTCGCAGCTGGCCTGATTGAGCCAGCATAAGGAGCCTGTTTTCAATATCGTTGGCGCGCGATTCCTTCACGAGGCGAATCCGACCAAGACGGTCTGCGGCGGCAGGGTCAAGAATCTGATTTAAGATTGAAGCGCGACGATCCGCTAAATCTCATGGTAAGTGAACCGATTTCCGAAGGACTGGACGTGATGACTGGATATCAACCTGTAGAGAGGGGCGCTGTGGATGGAAAATCACCTACATTCAGCTTGTCTAGAAGCCGACACACGTAAGCTTCTTGCCACTAGCAATAGATGTTAGGCTGTTATACTACTCACTTCCGCTGTTCATCCTGGCCGCCACTTTGGCTGGGACCTCCGCCCTGTTGTTGGAGCTGCGCAAGACGAGCGCGCCTGATCTGGACTCCAATTTGAGTAGCTGGGCGATCGCACGAGCCTTTTCGAACTTACCTCCTCCAGCTCTGCGTCTGCCATGGTATGATCAATGCACGAGCGCCCGGGCTTTTGGGGTTTATGAACTTGTGATCTGAGGGTCGTGTGGGAGAACCGGAAGATTATTGATGACCCCACTTCTTCCGCCTGAGGCTGCCACGCGGGGGAGTCTGTGACAGGCTAAACAGTAGATGTCGCAGGAAGGAGAAATGTATTAGAAAAGTCTCAAATTAATCATGATAATTAGCTGTCAGTGTGGGATGCATTCCTCGGTTTAAAATGCGTAGACTTAATTTTAATAAGGGTTTCCAGGATGGCAGCTTCGGTCGCTGTTTTAGATGATACGTATGAATTGTTAGTATACACGTAGGAACCTTGGAAATGTAAATTGGAGGTCTCATTAGCCGGCTATATTTTGGGTGTATAAGAAAGTAGAGTGTGTTTTCCTAGAAGATATACACCGAAGGTAGTTTACATAGCAGTTCCTGCAGCATAAACTAGACCCGGGGGATTTGCCGATTCTAGCTGGCGAGTACAAATCCTTTGTCCCATATATGACGGATTGGCACAGTATGACATATGGAGTCACATGGCATAATTGGCCAATACGAGCACGAGAGCAGATAACGAGATCGCGCCGGAAGTCCGCAGTCGTAACCGACAGGTGCTGCGCCTCCTTGAACTATAAGCCTGCATGTGCTAGCGCGGCTAATTACGCCTGGTTTAAACTCCCGAAAAAAAAAAAGACCTATGTTTTGGCAAGGCATTGCAATTTGGATAATAAATATCTATTTTTTTTCCTTATCTATTCCTTTAAGAGCAACCTTGAAAAGCTATGTCCCAGTTCGGTTCGAACGGGCCAGATGGGGAACAATGAAGAGGCTGGGGGCAACTCGCGATTAGTTTCCACATATTCGGGTCTAGGAGTAGGTGCTACAATAAACCAGAAACAATCAACTAAATCAAAACGTTGGGCCATTGTATTGCAGGGGATGAAACGGCCCATTGTCATAAAAATAAACAACTATACCCAGTAAAATAATAGGATATTCGACCTAAATTAAACTTGCGAAAACTCATCACGCTCAATCACCTGCTTCCGGCGTGACCTGACTAAGCCGATGGGAGGCGAACCAGCTGGGCAGCGGCTGTAACCCCCGATCCCAAGACATTCCAACCCACGACTTCGAAACCTCACCTTCCTTTTCTTCACTTCCAGTCAATCCTTTTCTCTTCCACGCCGATACATCCTCCTCTGCCATATAGACCGAGCCTTCGGTCGTACCATCTTCCCGATTTACCAAGCTCCCGATCGCTCGCGGGGACTTCAGTCGACTAGCAATCCTTCCCCGATTTCTGTGAATGGCGCGATTGCCTTACTGACCAGAGTCCCTTTGGACGTGATTCCGCTCTTGGTGTGTATTTTGGGCTCAAAAACACCAAGAAACTGGGAACACCCACTTCACATTCCTTGTTCGACGCCGTTTACGTCACTCATCATGGCCGAGTAAGTGAATCTAGAAAGGATGGAGACGATCGATCGGTCCAATCGGATGGCAGCTGATAGCTAATATGGACTGTATAGTCTAATTGCCTTGCAAACTTACCACCACAACAAGCTCCTCCCTCCGTCCGCATCTACCATGATACCTCGACACGCCCACAAGCGTTCGCTTTCGTCCGAACACCGAGCCCCATCTCCGGACAAGTTCGTACACAAAGCTAAATCTACTACGAATCTCGCCGACATCGCGTCGAGAAACGCCTCCGGCACAAGACTGTCAAGATTCGAAGAAAGCAATTTCAACACTCTACAAGATCCTCGGCTGGCCACTCCTATTGAGATCTCCGAGGAGGCTCCATCATCAACCCAGCACCCTGACCTGAGCAATGAGGTTGCAGCACTCAGTGTGAAACTGATTCAGGCGATCAACAACCAGACCCAATTGGATGACAACCTGGTCGCTGCGCGCCAAGAATTAGACCTTGCGCAAGGCAAAGTCCAGGCATTGGAGTTCCAGAATGAGAAGTACAAACGAGACATCGAGGAAAGGGTCTACATCAAGCGAACAGATGCAGAATTCGAGGTCTCACAAATGGCAGCGGTGCTAGCTGAAGAGCGAAGGAAGCGTCAAGTTGCTGAAAAGAACACGAAACAGATGGAGCAGGAGCTCGAGACTCTGACTGCTGACCTCTTCGAAGAAGCCAACAAGGTGAGAGCCTATGCATATATTGAACCCGACCCACAAACATAAATTAACTGTCTTAGATGGTGGCTGCCGTGAAAAAGGACAGGGAGGCAACGGAAAAGAAGAACGAGCAATTGCGGTCCCAGATCAAGGACACCGAGTCGCTCCTCGCATCGCATCAAGACCAGCTAGCTGAGCTCAAATCGGTCATGCAAGGGATGAATCTAACCAAAGATGACCTCGAACCCCGCACCACACCTTCCACCGCGCCTCCATCCCCAATAGGGGCCGCCCCCCAGCTGCAAGGGCAAGAACCCGAGGACGGCCGGCCCGCTGCCGCGCCTTGCAATCCCGAGGATCAGACCCCAGGCCCCTCGTGCAGTTTCCCAGACATTGTTCGCCTAGTTTGTCGCAATGACTTGCCTGCTTTTGACGACTTCCAGGAGTTACTTACTCTCTCGCGGAGTTCCAAACCCCCAAGCCGTGCAGGAAGTGGGTCATATGGAGGGTTGAATGTCATGAGCTTCGCAGGCTTTGCGTCTAGCGCTATTTCGGCGAATTCCTCTCCCAATAAGGGTGCTAATCATTCTCCCAGTGGAAGCCTGAATTCAACCACTGGCTCTCATATACCCCTCAAGGATACCAAGTTCTATAAGCGAGTACTTATGGAGGACATTGAGCCTACTTTAAGATTGGACCTGTCTCCTGGTATTTCATGGCTTACCCGACGAACTGTTCTGGGCGGTATTTGCGATGGAAGTCTTGTTGTGGAGCCAATGCCCGCCGCAACTAAGAAGTATGAATTCCCCTGCACAGTTTGTGGGGAAAGACGCCCAGGCACCAATAACGAACGAACCCACCGTTTCCGCACATCAGACAGCGAGACTGCTCAGCGATATTCGCTTTGCCAACAATGCTTAGAAAGATTCCGTGGTTGCTGCGACTTCACCGGATACCTACGTCTCATCTTGGATGGTCATCTTCGTGCAGGCGATTCCGACGAGGAAAGGGAGATTTGGGAAGAGACTGTTCGTTTGAGAGAGCGTCTGTTCTGGTCACGGATCGCAGGTGGTATCGTCCCCCTAGTGAGCCGTGTCGCCGACCCGGATCCCGAACTTGAAGCTACTGAGTCTCATGTTAATGGCTTTGGCGAGGGCCATGATGAGATGCAAGATGGCATGCTCCATCCCGCAGTCAAAGCCCTCAACGAGCCACATAGCGAGGAATTATCTGTTCGGAGCGAGCGAGACTCCAGTGTTTTCGCTCCTTCTCTCCCTGACCTCGACATCAGGAAACCCGAGACACCAGAGCCTCATCAAAGAATCGAAGACTCGGCATCTGACCTGCCGCTCCGACGGGCATCTATAGACTCTGAAATTAGCATCTATGAGGAGGCCAATGCTGATATGGAAGGCGCTGAGCCCGTCGAGGTTACCGTGGAACTTGTTTCCCCTATCATGCCCGATCATTCTGTCGATTTGCCAACTCAAGTCTCGACAAAGACTCCAGCTGATTCTACTGATCCTGAAGCTCTTTCCAATGATGAACTACCTATTGGCCAGAAAGAACAAGAAACAGCTCTTCCTGACACAGAAGACCAGACTACAGAGCCGCCAGCAGAGGCCTTTGAGAAGGCTATCTCTGACGAGTCGTCTTCAACAGAACACACAACTCCTGAACCCAGCGTCGATACCAAAGCTAATACCAGCACCGAACCCCATCAATAGGCTCAGTTGACACCAACAACGTAGTCACTTGGCCACTCCACCCACTAATGGCTTCTTTAACGACAATTACCCCCAACGCATTAGCTCATTCATGGGCTCCACTCTTTGCATTTTCATCAGATTGATAGAACTCCATCTTTCTTGCTGCTAAGCTGTCTATGTTTTTAATCACCTATTCCCCGACATGTTCCAACTGTCGCTCCCGTCCATATTCCCCTTTATTTCGAACAGCTTGCAGACCCCCTTTGTATTATTATACCTTTTTATTACTTCCATGTATACATAATGACTTGGCTTCTGATTGACTCAGGCGGTTGAAAATTAAATGTTGACCTCAAAACCTAGGTATCAAATGCAATATACAACTGATGTCTTTATAACTTCCAGTCTCTCATTCAGTTCCAGTCCCATTAATGCGTACATATCTGATAGTCCATCCTCCTAAGTCGGAACGAGAGAATGTGTTAAAAGCGATAATCCCTTTACGACAGTGATTCGTATAACTTCTCCTCTTATCCATGTTCATCCATGTTCTTACGGAAACTGCTATGGAGAAATGAAAGCTGGAATGCTCATGAAAGGAGCTGAATAGATGAAGCTAACAGCTAACAGCTAAATAATGACGATAATGAATATGATGAAGATATATGAAGAGAGCAAGAGACAAGGAAAGCCACAATTTTGCTAAATAGACTAGTCGTTTATTGATCTTTTGGCTTCATGTAGTCTGCGTTGGAGATACCGAATCTTTCCTGCTTGACGCAATTAGTTCACCACAAATGAGATCCAATGCCTTTATGAACTTGGCATTTCCTGCGATCTCTGGTAGCTTGAGTTTTTCAATGAATCGACGATCTGATTATGGTTCTGGGGTCTCAGTTGGACTTGAAGTGGTAGAGCTATGAGCACGGCATGTTCGTGAATTGAGGTACAAACGCTCTTGGTAGGCATTAGGTGCGTTCATAGGTAGTCGAACGTTGAAACGGGCCAGTAGACGAGGGAGGGAACTCCAAATCTGCTCGCAATATGGGCAAAGTTTGGTCTTTCTGGTTGATTTGTAGCGTATTCAACAGCCTCAGCTATCTTCTTCTCTATTTGTGCACCGTTGAAGGACATCCTTGGGCAGTAACTGTGAATAATTTCAGTAAGGGATGAAGACTGATCGCATTGGAGTGATTATTGTCCCAGGCTGTTGCACCAACTCACGTATTCAGAAGAGTTGAAAGATATATGGTTTGCTTAAGGGGGAGGACGCGTTCAAATGCAAATGACGTGGTAATGTAGGCATAAATGATGAAGACTCCAGGGGGAATTTCTGGATGTTTAATGAATGAATGATATCTCGAGATATGTACTAAAAGAAGAAGGGAGAAAGCTGGCTGGAAGGTCTAAATATCGCCTACCTAGGTAGAGCGGACATCCCCGGATCTTGCCTAGGGAATAACAAATATGTAGTTCAAGACACCCGTGGACCTGTGGCACCTGGGCACTCATGATCCCTTTTCGCTCCTTTCAATATTTTAAAGTACCTGGGTACCCTTTTGGTATATTTAACATAATTTTAATTGCTCAGGGTATCATTATATGTGAAAAAATATGTCATCTAGCGCGAATATTATTTAATATTCATTGCATACCTTCGAGGTCATAATGCATCGCCAGAGGCCAAGACAGCATCCCAATACGGCTCGAACAGTTCATCGCCATGCGGATTCTCTAGCCATAATACATTTCGAGTATGACTTATGGCATCCTCGGAAGTCTGTAGTCTTAATGAAGAAGCCGTGTTGTTTGCCTTCTCCATGAACCATTGGTGATGAGAAGACCCGCTCGATGCCACCATTCCAATGGAATAAAACCAGACGTCGAAAGAGTCTTTGTCAAAGGAGTGGACGTCCTCCCGCCTTTCTAGTTGCTCTTTGAATCTGGCAACGATCGTATCTAACATCATTGCATGGGGATAATACGAAGGTCCGTGAATGGTAAACATATAAAGGATCATAGCAAATCGTACACATTCACTCGTTGGCGATGGCTGGAGGGGTGAGGTGGTGGATGTCAGGTTGAGAAGACGATGGATAACAAAACATGCGAGGTCGTGAAGCTGTGTAGATGAAAATGGTATGTTCTGTGCCCGATGGAAGACATTTCGAAGGCGATTGAATACATTCTCGACTTCTTTATCGATGTCGAGATGTTGGCTTATTATATTATCGTAAGCAGGCGGTTCCAGCTGCCACTCGGGAATGGGGGGTATGCCATCTCCAATCCCGACGTCATCCTGTGTTTCGAATTGAGGATGACCCATTATAACCATCGATACCCTGGATTTGTTAGAACAATTGTTTCATATATAAACAGAGCTTAGAAACTTACCAGCTCACCATGCGTGCGGTCAGAGGGCTGGTCTGTCTTATTGCATTTATGCCGCCTCTGACATTGACTAACGCTTTAACACCATCGACGTGCGTTTCACTCACTTGGGTATTACCTTTACCAAACTGGAAGAAGTTAGCCCTGACGAAGGAAACATATTTATTGTGAAACGGAGTTCTTTACTTCAATACTTGCTAAGGTGATCACAGAGTTGATCGTCCCGTCTTGCACCGCTAAGCACGTATCTTGCACTTTGCGTCGGAGCAGAGCAAGAGAGTCAGCCATGAGAGCTTCTGATGTCTGGAAGCCCTTTTGTGCCAAAAGCTCCTCATCAAGACATGCCGTCTGCAACGAGACATGGAATAAAGCTGGGTCGCCCAAGGCGAGCGGCCACCATGACACGAGAAACGGGTTCGACACGGCGTTTAAATCAAGAGGATAGTATTGGAAAGCAATTTTATGAAGAACTGCACTGTTTAGATGTGGACTAAATGGTTTATGGAAGACATATACTTACATCCATAAATAAGACGCTGAACATGTTCCCTAGGGAGCCTAGTTTGCGGATATGCATCGAAAGGATCCAAAGCCCCAAACGGGTTAATAATTAAAGCATTTGATTCATTGGGAAGCTCTTTGGGAGGGCCAATCTCCAGACCGGGAGCAACCGGTTGCGCCGTCAAGGGCTGATTTGCATAGACACACAAAACTTTGCGCTTAATACAACGGGAACAACTCGGCGTGCGGCGATCGCAGCTGTGCTTGAACTTGGCGCAAGCGCTGCACGACCGTCGAAGGGTGGGCATACTGGGGATGGATGGACCGGATGGACCAGAAGTTCCAGAACATCGTACCACAGGGAAGTTTAGTAACAAGCAGATTTAGCCCCGGCCTGGCTCAGGTTGCAAGGCACACATCCCTCGCTGGGCGGCAGCCAATCACAGCCCTCGACGATCCCAAACGGTGACGCCGATTCGTCAGTCTTGGCACCCGCCCCATCGGAGTCTAGTCCTCATGCGGTAATCTATATAGTCCCATGTGGGAGTTGTCTGCCCGCGTTGTCTTGCGTCTAACGTGATCGGGGCTTAAGCCTTGTTCTCAGGGGACGGCTGGATTTCCAATAAATATGCTTGAGCCCTTCTATTTTTGAGCGAAAATACATAGTGGCTCAAGCCTACGGCAACAGAATGGAGTTTGATATCGCCAACGCTTCTAGTATCCAGCCGGGGTTGCTCCACACAGGGCCTCTTGAGCCTTCACAATTCAAGGGTTCTATACTGAACTTCTTGAATGGCTGGGCTGCGTGGCAATATGTGGTTGCGATTTCGGTGTCTATTGTTGTATATGATCAAGGTGAGCAGCTCTCCTTCTTATTTATGTGGGATATTATTGACATCTGTCTACAAGCAATGTACATAATACGGAAGGGATCAATAGCGGGCCCGACATTCAAAATACCCCTTATGGGGCCTTTTATACAGGCACTCTACCCTAAATTCGATGAATATCTTAAGCAATGGGCAAGTGGGCCGCTTAGCTGCATATCTATTTTTCACAAGTATGTCCATACAATTCCGGTCAAGAATCAGTCTCCTAGAGATCCTCATAACTAATGTGTAACACCCATAGGTTTGTCGTTCTTGCTTCAGATCGTGACATTGCTCACAAAGTCTTCAAGTCTCCCTCTCATGCTGAGCCTTGCCTCGTGCCTATCGCCAAGGATATACTCGGACACAAAGCTTGGGTCTTCCTGCAGGGTAGAAGCCATGCTGAATACCGCCGGGGCCTAGCTCCACTGTTTACAAATAAGGCCATGCAGACCTATCTCCCAGCCCAGGAAGCAGTGTTCTCAGACTATTTCGACAAATTTGTAGCTTTCAGCAAAGAGAACCAGGGTGCCCCAGCTGCATTTATGGCAATGTTTCGCGAGATCAACTGCGCACTCTCCTGCCGCACATTCTTTGGAGATTATATCTCGCAAGACGCCGTGAAGAGGATTGCAGATGACTTCTATCTTGTCACAGCTGCTCTTGAACTTGTGAACGTCCCATTATCTCTCTATGTCCCCTTCACCAAGCCTTGGTGGGGTAAACGAACGGCAGATGCAGTCCATGACGAGTTTGCCAAATGCGCTGCAGCCTCCAAAGCCAACATGGCAAGAGGAGCAAAACCCACTTGCATCGTTGACCAATGGGTACTCCACATGATGGAATCAGAAGCATATCTCAAGGAAACAGCAGCTGGAAACACAAACGTCGAGAAACCAACAAACCTCATCCGCGAATTCTCAGATAGAGAAATCAGCGAGACATTATTCACCTTCCTTTTCGCCTCCCAGGACGCCTCCAGCAGCGCCACAACCTGGTTATTCCAGATTCTCGCCCAAAGACCCGATGTCCTGTCCAAGCTCCGTGAAGAAAACCTCGCTGCCCGCGGCGGAGATCGAAACAAAGGGTTTAACCTGCCTATGCTCGAGTCCCTCACGTATACAAACGCTGTGATCAAAGAGCTTCTCCGTCATCGTCCTCCTGTCATCTTCGTTCCTTACCTTGTCACAAAAAGCTTCCCTATAACCCCAGACTACACGGTTCCCAAAGGCTCGATGATCATTCCATCGTGCTACCCGGCTCTCCATGACCCGAATGCTTACCCTGAACCAGATGTGTTTAACCCTGACCGCTGGATTACTGGCGATGCTGAATCTAAGACGAAGAATTGGCTTGTTTTCGGCGCTGGGCCTCATGATTGCCTTGCAAGAAGATACGTCCCGCTTTCTATGGCAGCTATGATTGGTAAGGCTGCCCTGGAGCTGGATTGGAAACACCATGCTACCGAAAAGTCGGAGGAAATTAAGGTCTTTGCTACTCTGTTCCCAATGGTAAGTGCAGATTCTATTTCTGGTTTTTTTTTTTTTTTTTTTTTTTTTTGGTCTGGCTGTCAATGCCATATTTACGTCTGAGAAAGACTAATGTTTATCACAGGATGAATGCCCGTTGGTTTTCACTAAGCGACCTTAGGCATGGAATATCAATGGATATCTCGAGTTCTCTTGCCTTGATGTTTAAGTCACTAGTCACTAGTACTAATATAAATCCTGGATATGGATAAAAATGCTGCTCTAGGATCAAGAAAAAGCTAACTGTAAAAGTGTCTGTTGGATACGATGTAATTATTAGGGAAAATGAAGATAGAATCCTGAATTGCAAATTTGGATTGAAGAATGGCAGACCAGGAGGAAAAGCCACACAACCAGGGATATTTTGAATATAGTAGCGTTATTGTACAAACACGGTCCATGAGACGTTGCGCAACCCGGAAAATGAGAACACCCCGAGAACGCCTAACTGTGATGTGAGAAACATAATTGCCTAGTTCATTTACCAAAAACCAAAGCACCAAGTCAATCACCGAAAGACTCAAATTATTGCTTGGCAATTTGGTGAATATGTCGGATTTGGTCCTCGATATTCATATTTTGAGCGACATGACCTGGTGGACCAGCGGCCGGTCCAGGAGCAACAGGGCCCTCTCCTCCCGTAGCCATGCGCTTACGACGAGCCTCTTCCTCCGGATCCATTGCTGGGGTGAGAGAAGAGTCAAAAACGTCGCTTCTCTGACTGGCGAGACGCTTGAGGTTATTGACAACGTCCACGGTGGAAAGATTGGTAGTGGCACTGCGGGAGTCCGCCTTGGCCCGCTGCTCCTTCCATCGCGGATCGAGGAGCTCAATACGCATGTGGTGGTCGAGCTCTGCAACAGGGATTTGCTGGTGGCAATTGGGACAAAGGGCGGTAGCACCAGAAGCTTGCTGGCGACGGGCCTGTGCTCGGGGTACATAGTCTGAGCGAATACGCATCGGAGGCTGTCCTGGAGGTGCGGGACTAGGAGATTGGACTGGAACAGCGGGTGGGTATTGAACTCCGGGGTCCATGGGGGGTGGGTATGGCGCCGCGGCTTGGGCTTGAGCTGGATAAGGAGAAACGGAGGGGGTGATGGCGGGCTCTGGCTGGGTCGGGTAGGCGTTATAGTATGTCGGAGCTTCCAAATCTGTGGGCATAGCCTCTTCTATGCGCAGTGGGTTAAGCGACATGGCAGCCTTTTGCTCGAGGGAAGCAGACTGTAGATCATTGAGTGACGTTGGGGGTGGCAGTTCTGCAGAGTCGTCGGCCTCTGTGAACAAGACGCTCTCGACCACCACAAAGTCATGCCAATCAATTTGCGCATATTCGATCCGCTCTTGTTCCTCCAGCTCTTCTTTCTTCTGTTTCTGCTGCTCTTGGTATTTCACCCATTCGCCCCGTTGCTTTGCCCGCTCTAGCACATGGTACTTGTCTTGCGCAGATTGCTTAATTTCTTCCAATCTCTTGCTTTCCTGAGTAGCATCGTCGATTCCATCCGGCCGAAGGAGAATTGTATATTGATCGACTAATCGTATGAAAAATTGATAAAGGCTGTGTTGAGGTCGTAGGAAGTCGAACTGGAAGTTTCGGGCTTCGCGCTGTGAGAGGGCAGTCATGAATGATTTACCGCGCTTCGCAACAAATAGCGCAGTGAGCTTGACTACTTCAAGATCTTGCGCATTGATAATAGGCATGCGCGCCGAGAAGTGGAATGCAGGCGGCTCTGGAGGGCCTTTCGGTTTCTCGGGCTCGACGGGCGCTCCATCGCCTGGTCTTCCGGCTGAAACTGCTGTACCACGTCCCTCTTTGATTTCTGCAAGCCGCCATTGGTAGAATGGTTCGTACGCATCGCCATCGACAAGGAACGAGAATTTCTGGTTGTTCTTCTCTTTAACACGGACACGATCTGCAGAATCGAAGGTCAGTATCAAAAGAGCGGCGTCGATCGGACTGGATCCCAATTACGTACCTTCAAAGATTGATCCATTTCGAGCTACGTATCCAGCGGTTTTTTCGACGATGGCTAAATGAAGTCATTAGCAGTGTCCTTGAACTTGTGTCGCGTGGCTCAAGACTCACCTCGGATATCTTTCGGGGGCAAAACAACTCCCGCAGGAGGCTTGCTTACCTCCTCGGGTAAAGGAGTGCCTCCGTTCGAAAGGTCCATGGTGAGGGGCGATGGAGGAAGAGATTCGATCTGGCGAAGCTTTTTGACGCGGCGGTCCCAGGTGGACCAGGGCGGCGCAGGGAGATGACTAAGATTTCCAGGTCTGACTGCGATAAGCACCTATAACTTAGTGTTTTATACAAAATGTCAATGGATATGGTTATCGAAAAGATGAGCAAGTAGAGCATGTCGAGATAGACGTCACCAATATCTCGAAATACTAATGAATTGATCCTATAGTTTCGCTTTTTATCAGAGCAGAAATGCAAAAGATATGGAGGCCAAGACCAGCCACATGTGGCTGTACATGTGGCGGTGACAGCCAAGTGCGGCGCTGAATTTCTTTTGTTTGCGTCGAGGTACACGGCAGTTGGGGGATTTTGCGAATAATGGAATGGATTAAGAAAATTTGGTATCTTGAAAATAGCTAGATGGCATCTCTATCCAAATAAATATAAAAATATTACAATACAGATCAATTGCTTCTATAGTAAGACAGAGACGGGTGGAGGTAGATGTTAAGGGGGCTGTATCCACGTTCCGCACGGTTGATCTGGCCTCTCTCAGCTTTCGCACGTTTTCGTCCACTCCCTCATCTGCCCTTTTCGACCAATTTTTCATTTCATTTCTTTTTCTTCCCCGCTTGAGCCCTGCCATGGGGTCTTTCTTATTAACCGTCTACGATCATTAATTGTTCGCCATTCCCCCGGTGAAGGGCTGCTAGAAGCTTACCGGAGCTTTCAGCGGCTATCTACAGTATTCAATCCTATCTCCATTTTCGATAATTGATTGCGATTGAATCGACCAAATCGCTTTTCGATCTACCTCCCAACTCTCGTTTCTACTCGACTTGATTAATTCTCGTTTACCTCCCACGACCCGGACCTCCCTACCGAGACCCGCATTCTCCTGCATCCCGCATAATGGGCCAAAAAGCCAAAGATACTCTAGCTGTGCGGCCGCAGAGCCGCGGCCGACGCTCTCGCAGTCGTTCCCCGAGGCCCAAGACCCCTAAAACAACACAGGCAAAGCCCGTCAGCTATGCTTCCGATGGTGTGAAGGACAATGACGTCCTTAATCTTCCCACTTCTGATTACAAGTGGTTGGTGCTGGTGACCCTGGTGGCCGCCGTGGTGCGTCTGTTCCGCATCTATCAGCCCAGTAGTGTTGTCTTCGATGAAGTCCAGTATGTGCTCAGAGTGTCTTCAACCGGGGTGTATATTGGGAAGAAACGGCTAACTGATGGATAAACAGCTTTGGTGGATTCGCAAGCAAGTATATCAAGGGAAGGTTCTTCATGGATGTGCATCCGCCACTTGCCAAATTGCTCCTCACACTCGCAGGCTGGCTTGCTGGGTTTGACGGCAACTTTGATTTCAAGGACATTGGCAAGGACTACGTCGAAGAGGGCGTTCCCTATGTGGCCATGCGGATGCTTCCCGCCATTCTCGGAGTTCTAACTGTATCTTTAATGTTTTTGACACTCAAGGCCACCGGCTGCCGTACATCGACAGCTGTTATGGGTGCCAGTGTGGTCATCTTCGGTACGATTCCTGACAAGCGATCTTTGACTGACTACAACTGACTCCTACCCCAGATAATGCGCTTACTACTCAATCGCGTCTTATTCTTCTGGACTCTCCCTTGGTGTTCTTCACAGCATTGACAGCATTGTCATTCAATTGCTTCTCCAACCAACAAGAGCTCGGCCCGAGTCACGCTTTCAAGGGTCCGTGGTGGTTTTGGTTGGTGGCCACTGGTCTTTCCCTTGGGGCAACACTAAGTATCAAATGGGTCGGTCTCTTCACCGTTGCCTGGGTCGGATCTCTTACGGCCCTTCAGCTGTGGGTTGTGCTCGGTGACTCAAAGAATGTCACTCCACGGCTGTGGTTTAAGCATTTCTTTGCGCGCGCGTTCTGTCTGATTGTGGTTCCTCTTGGGTTCTATCTAGCTATGTTTGCGATCCACTTCACCTGTCTGGTTAACCCAGGCGAGGGTGATGGCTTCATGTCCTCGGAATTCCAGGCTACATTGAACACCAAGGGCATGCAAGATGCCCCTGCAGATGTGGCATTCGGATCTCGTGTCAGCATTCGCCATCACAACACCCAAGGCGGCTATTTGCACTCCCACAACCACATGTACCCCACTGGTAGCAAGCAGCAACAGATTACTCTCTATCCTCACAAGGATGAGAACAACCTTTTCATCGTGGAGAATCAGACACAGCCTCTTGGTCCCGATGGCGAGATTGCAGGACCTGCTGCTTGGGACAACCTGAATTTCACTGAGAACTATATCGAAGACGGCTCTGTTATTCGGCTTTACCACCCCCTCACTCACCGCCGAATCCATTCTCACGATGAGCGCCCCCCAGTGACAGAAGCTGACTGGCAATTCGAGGTCTCAGCTTATGGATACGAAGGTTTCCCTGGTGATGCCAACGATCTATTCAAGGTCGAAATCGTCCCATCTCTTTCAGAAACGGCCTTGTCCAAGAAGCGCGTCCGCACTATCCAGACCAAGTTCAAGCTGGTTCATATCATGACTGGTTGTGTACTCTTCTCGCACAAGGTCAAGCTGCCTGACTGGGGTTTCGAGCAGCAGGAAGTTACCTGTGCTCGTGGTGGTACACTTCCCAACAGTGTTTGGTATATTGAGTCGAATGCTCATCCAGCTATGCCCGAGGATGCCGAGAAGACCAACTACAGAGACCCTGGTTTCCTGGGCAAGTTCTGGGAGCTGCAGAAGGTCATGTGGGTCACCAACGCCGGTCTGGTGGAGTCGCACGCTTGGGACTCTCGCCCTCCCTCGTGGCCTACGCTTCTTCGCGGCATTAACTTCTGGGGCAAAGATAATCGCCAGGTTTACCTCCTTGGTAACCCACTCATCTGGTGGTCCTCAACTCTCGCTATCGGTATCTACGTTGCTTTCAAGGGTATTGCCGCTCTGCGTTGGCAACGTAACTTCAAGGACTACCAAAACTCCGTGTTCAAGCGCTTCGATTATGAAATTGGCACAAATGTCTTAGGATGGGCATTCCACTACTTCCCCTTCTACCTGATGGCTCGTCAGCTTTTCTTGCACCACTACCTCCCTGCGCTGTACTTCGCTATCTTGGTCTTCAGTCAGGAATTTGACTTCGTGGCCAATCGTATCCGAAGCCTAGGCCTTGTCTCTCGGCCAGCAATTGGCAATGCCTTGATGGCCGGCTTCGTTGTCCTCAGTGTCGGTGTCTTCACCCTGTACTCACCCCTTGTCTACGGCAACCCTTGGACTCAGAGCGCTTGTCAACGAGTCAAGCTCCTACCCGGCTGGGATTTCGACTGCAACACATTCCACACCGAAGTAAGTGTTCCGGAGTGGCGCCCACCCCGCCGAGGATATTAAACAACGTCTCCGAGACCGCATGGCTAACATGGAATTTTTTTTTTCCATCTTAGTTGAGTCAATACACAACTGAGTTGGCTCCGGTGACTAATGCAGTCCCAACCACTGCCGCCCACGCTGCTCCCCAAATCGAGCAGCCCCAAGTGCAGCAAAAAGAGCAACCCGTTGACCCTGTTGCGGAGCAGGATCAGGCTGCCGTGACTTCGCCCAAGCTTGCTGGTACTATGGCTCGAGTTGAATACCGGGACCAGAATGGCAACATTCTGGACGAGGAGCTTGTCCAGTCTCTCCGTGCAGACGGTAAGGTCAAGTTCGAGACTCGCTTCGAGTCGCAGTCTCGTCTGGAGAATGCGCATGAGATTCCTATCGTTGATGGCCAGCTCGCTCCCCCACACCCGGACGTCGAGGGCCAAAACCCCGAGACTAATGGCGATCCGGTTCCTCCTGAAAGCCCGGCTTCAGTGGTGGAGGGTAACGAGCGCTCTGCTGAGTTTGGGAACTCTCCTGAAGCTAAGCCTGCTAGTGAAGGTTTTGAAGCTACTAATTAGGTTCTTTGAAGTTTGTCGTACGTGAAGTGGGAGAAATTACACTATGTATCATGACCTACTGGTATTGCTAGGATGGAGATTCCTTTCGCGTGATTAGTTGATTAGTTGATTGAGGTAATTGATCATTGTCATATAAGCGATTATATTATGTGTTCATTTTTTTTATTCCGTGCAAGTGAATATGCCTATATCCATGGATGTGCAGGCTCAATAGTTCGTTGTATGAGAATTAGAGGATCGGGCCATATCTAATGCTTGGCAGATCGTAATTGTCCCATGTCTATCGACGTGCTAACGAAAGTTATATATGCTGAGTCTGACTGATTTCACTGCTTATCCTAATTTTTTGTTCATTGATAGCTGGTTGTGCTTATTCGAACGGATGTGATGAGCTGCCCACCTAGGCAAGCTTTACATGAAATCTTACTTAGGTAGGGGCGACATATCAATCAATATGTATGCACACAGTGAAACATAGGAAAAGAGATCGATTCCCAATTGACTCTTATCTGAAAACGAATAATATGCACAGTTTGGTTATTGCAATGGCAAGTTCAAGCACTCTTATCTCCGCCGGAGTTTAGTATACAGCAGCAGCCCAGCCGCAGGAGTAGCATACCCCTTCAACAGTTTTTCTATTGCTACACTGCTGTCTAGTAATCCCACTCCTCCTTGCCGTGAACTTCTCGTGGAGATCCTATCAAAAGAAGCGTATTGGTCAGCAATTGAAATCATGGACCAATCAAGATTGAATAATCATGACGATAGACGTATTGGGCCTTTGAAGGGCCTGTCGAATCGCGCAACAGCTGTGTTCAAGAG
>KZ118913.1:46319-60707 GCA_002153405.1 Mycosphaerella populi pn0402 | reverse complement strand
CGAGGCTGACTACGGAGATCCATCTGCTTGATAGCCACCTGGCACCGAGGCCCGTACTGTCGGTACAGCTCACGGGCGACTCCTGATGTCGCATGCTCCTTGACACGAGCGACATACACAGATCCAGAAGCACCCTGTCCAATCTTACGCTGCTTGCTGTATGAGTCGTTGGGGTTGTCCTTGGAGACAACAGAGCGCAGCCGATCCATCACCTCGTTCTCTGTCATCGCGGACATGCGCACCTCCTTCTGGCGAGGCTCCTGCTTGGGCTTGGACAAAGCAGCCTCTGCCTGACGCACGCCATCAGGAACTGCTTGCTTGGTGCCGGGCTGCTTGTTGGCAACGTTCAGCGGCTTCACCTGCTGTACAGGAGCTGGCAGACGGGTTGGGGGAGGTCCCTGCGCTGATGAGGCCTGGCTAGCATTACTTGGCTGGCGAGTTGCACCCTGTGCACGGGGGTCATTGGGAGCGTAGCGGTCAGGAGAGCCCTGCTGGTCTGGTCGAGAAGAGCCAGCGGGGGCACGAGAGGCACCTTGTCCATAGGGACTCTGGGCGGTTGGTGGAGCGGGGGCTGGTCGCTGCGCAGTCAATTGGCGAGGATCACCACCGGGTGCTCGAGAGGCGGACCCAGGAGCCTGCGGTGCAGGGCGGCTAGGCTGGTATCGGTTATCTTTGGAGGGTTCAGCGTAGCCACCAAGTTCTTGCTTGGCCATTGGCACACGACCCTTTGGCAGCGAATCGTTATATTCCTGGTCCTCTCGGCGTCGGTTTTCCTCCTCTACTCGGCGACGTTCCTGGTCCGCCAATTGCTTCATGCGTTCTAACTGTTGTTGCTGTTCTGTCGCGCGATCCGATTCGCCGGCTTGGCCTCCTGCCGAGTTGAGCGACTGTGTAGAATTGTCGGCGGACATGTTCGATTGGCCACTGTCTAAGCGCTGCATAGGACCGGGGGGAGGGGGGCGGGGAGGGGCGATTGAACTACCGACAGAGCCGCTACCAGCTCCTTTGTTGTGACCAGCACTAGATCCACCGTTCATGCCACCGTAATACTGGGGGTTTTGTTCTCGCATCTTGATATCAGAGTAGAATTCCAGGACCTCAATGACGGCCTGGGGATTCTTTTTATAATCCTCCTTCGTAATGGCCGATGCGGTCAATAACTTCTCCCATTCTGGGGGCAGGCCAACAAAGGCTCCGCTGTGCGGATCGAAGCCGACATGAACACGATGGCTGAAATTTGTGGGATTGCTGACACCTCCCATACCCGGGCAACGCTCGTAGATCTTATCAATCCACTCATAGATTTCATCATCGGATTTAACCTCACAAGTGATAGTTTTGGTGGGAACGTCGCGAGAGAGCATGCTGGCCTTAGTAGTGGCATCCTTGGAGCTGGCCAGACGAGTAATTTCGAACGCTAATTTAGTATCCTCAGAGCGAGTAACATTGGTAACTGTAGATAGGGGGAAAGACATGACGATTTTGCCTGATTCGCTGCTCTTGAGGAAATCAATTTTAAATTCGCGGAGAATGAGGTGACGTTGGTTCCATGTTGCGAGGAACTTGTCTTCCTTGCAACGAACAGGACCTTCCTTAATGATAGCGACGCCTCCACCGGTCTGGCTCCGGGTCAGGGTCGGGCTGCTGGTGCTGGGGAACAGGGAAAGATTGCCACCAGGGCCGGGCGTGCTGGGCGAGTTCAGGGACATTTGGTTGAAAGAAGTGGCCACGGGGGTGTTGGTGGGAATCGATAACTTTGGACGATCGGTGGGCGGGCGGGGAGCCGGTCCCGGGTTCATGAACTGGTCGGGCGAATACATGGTGCCGCTGGGCCAGGTGAGTTGGGATCTTCAGGGATGAGGCCAAGTCCGCTTGGAGGGGCAACTTACTTGCCGTACTGGGCCATGTTGACGGGGTGGAGAAGGGGCAGGGTCTGGATCACGCTTCAGGCTTGGACAGGCAAACTGCACGCCAAAACCTCCTGAGGCCCCTCGTAATGGCTGCGACGAAAGTCAGTATTGCGAGGATATGAAGACCTCTCAAGCCCCAGGTGTCTCTCCGCATCAAAGGAAGGAGGGGCAGGGGAATGTTGTGTTCGGGCCAAGATCCCAGGGGCTTGGCCCAATCGGAGGGAGTTCGACTTACCGTGGAAAGGGCTGAGGACAGAAAAGAGCCTCGCACGGCGAGGAAAGCCGTGAGCAAAAGAAATACAGAGTAAGCCCTGACCTGGATAGGGAGGGAAGAAAGAAGGATTAAAGGGGAGGGGGGGAAGAAAGAGACTTGGGGCGGGAATGAATGGGGCACAGGCGATCTTCTCCCCTGGAGGGCCGAGAGCGTGAGTATCTGTGCTCGGAGGTCAAACAATCTAGAGAAAACAGGACTTCGCCAATCAGCACGAACGGCAAACAGCGAGGATCCACGGTCGCGCGGTAGAATTCTGGAAAAGACCCGCGTCCTGGATATTAACGGCGAGTGTGATTGGGCTGGATTTGAATGTGGGCGGCTGAAACCGTGGTGGTCCTTATTGCATGGAGATCAGGGGAGATATTGATTATGTACGGAATAGCGGGTTATAACTCTATATTTGGGCCCTCAGGCACTAGCTAGGAACTATGCAGCTGCTGGCAGGATTTTCTGCTGGACAGATCGGGGTCTCCATGTTTCGATATACTTCGGCAGGGATTCAAGGTTTCGGATAGTGGCACATAAAAATAAGCAAAATGCCAAATCCGGGGTTAATACAGTACAGTGATGCCATATGCTTATTTACATATCTCTATATCATACATAGGGCCAAGTCGCCCTTCATTCCCCAAATGGGTGGTTGAACTTAAGCAGTCCATTCAATCCGCCCACCCAACCTTCGTGCGCCTCGTCGCCCATGCTCCTCCGCATGACACTGGGCACCCCGCCCTGCCATTCATTCTTACCATGGCGCATCTCTTCATTCCACACTCGGACCTCCATGCCAGTGGTCATCCCTTCGCCAAGGTTGACCCCGTCCAGACTGACCTCGAGTTCACGCCCGCGGTTCTTCTCGCTGAGTCGTAGCGTCACCGGCGTGCTCGACGGGAGCACCAAGGGCCGGAAACTCAAGCTCCGCGCACAGATCGGGGTGAGGAGGGTCGATGGCACCAACGGATGAACAATGCTCCCGCCGCTGCTCAAACTGTAGGCTGTACTTCCTGATGGAGTCGAGATGATGATTCCGTCTACCACCGCTTCTGTGAGAAAGCGGCCCCCGACAAATACATCCACCACCGCCAAATGGGGCTCTTTACCGCGATGAATGAGCAACTCGTTCATCACATATACCCCATTGCCCTTGTCGCTTTTACCGCGAACAGGCGTTACTTCTTGTCCATCCGCTCCGAATAGTCCCGCTTTGAGGCGGCGGCGCATTAATATTGGGGCTCCACGAGTCGACCCCATGGACTTGCCTCGAACAGATGACCAGCCGGTCGGCCCCATCGCAGATGCGGGTTCTGAATCGGGTTGTTCTTCTAAAACAGGGGTGCGATCTCCAGCTCCAGCGCCTGACATGTAGACTTCCCGGAAAGCTCGTTTGAATTCTGGAAATTTCCATTCGCTCAAGAATCCTAAAGTGCCCATGCTGAACGACAGAACTGGAGGAACATTGGAACATGTAGCGAACAGAGAGGATGCGTGTAGTATTGTGCCATCGCCACCGAGGGTCACAGTCAGATCTACCTTGTCATGAAATGCGGTTGGCTTGTCGTCGAGAGATGCGGTAAAGACAGGATAGGAGAGGGACGAATGGACTTCGTTGGCTGTTTTCGACTCCAGGACTACGGCGATGCCTGGGTAGGTGGTAGTGATATGGCTAGATGAACGATCATGTTAGAATAAACCGTATATAAGTTTGAGCATAATTCGCGGAAACGTACTTGGCGAACTCAATGAGCGAGTCAGTCACAGCCGGAGCGCAATCTTTGCGCACCAGCAGGACGTTCCGCGGGGGTGCCGGCCATTCAAGGGAGAGAAGTTCGCCCTGGGATTCTGAAGGAAATAAGCGAAGGGACCCCTCACGTGTGATACGAGCGCCGCACCTTGGTACCTTGGGATCAGGCGCTGTGATAGAGCGGCGACATCTCGCACCTCGTGACGCGAACCCGTCGAGGAGAAATAGCGTCGTGAAACTCCGAGAAAGCTGCGCCGAATAGACTGCATGATTAAATGGCCGCGGCCTTGTTCACGGAGCAGGATGTCAGGGCTCGTCACATCCAGGCGTGTCGAAGAGCTGCAGGTGGAGATTGGCGATCCATAGAAGAGCCCGGCAATAGAGTCATCGTTTTGGGCCCCACCGCTCTCGGGCTTTAGAGTTGAGAACGTTCACGAGACCAACTTCGTCGATGTCAGTTTCTATCCTTTGCTCTTTATCATTACCACCTCTAGAGATCCCCCCATTTTTGTTTCTTTGACTTTTGGTTTTCATTTTTTTTTTTTTCACTTTTTTTTCTTACTGCTCGACCTTCTCGTATTGACCTGCCAGCTTGGGTACGAGCTCTCGATCCTCTGCTCTGATTTGTGTCGATCACCCCCGATCCCGCCAGCTCCCGCTGACTGACCGTATCCCAACCGGTGGGCTGTGTCCCCTACAGCCTCGGTTGCGTACACACACCTTCTTCATCTCTTAATTACTTCCAAAGCTGCCAGATCCCCTCTGGCTCCGACCACAATGGCCTCAGCCGAGGTCCGCCAGCGCAAGCCTACTAAAGATACGATCGAGCTTCAACAGCTGTCGACCAAGACCCCCACCGACCCCCGCCTCAAACATGGGATTCCAATGCAGGTGTTCCGCTCCCTTCTTATGGCAACATGGTTCAACTGCTGCTGTGCTGTCATTCTAGTGACCCAGCTGATCGGTGCCCCGCTCTATTTCATCAACAAAGAATACTACTACTCGTACATGGCCTTTACGAAACAAAATTTTGCTCTTGCGATTACGGCTCTGACACAATATGGGAGCCCGACACTCTACCGTACAAGTGGTGATGAAAGCATCCGGGGCTTGCTACACATCTCCAAGGATGGTATGCTGCAGAGTCAATTCCCAGAGCGTCTGGTTCTGATCGCCAACCACCAAATATACACGGATTGGATTTACCTTTGGTGGTTCGCTTACACTAATGTCATGCACGGCCGAATCTTCATTATCCTGAAAGACTCGCTTCGCTGGGTCCCTATTGTGGGCCAGGGAATGATGTTCTACGGCTTCATATTCATGGCCCGCAAATGGGCTTCTGATAAGTTTCGGCTCGCGCATCGACTGGAAAAGCTGAGAACCCAGCATACCGGCTCTCAGTCCAGTAAGTCACAATATGACCCTATGTGGCTACTCATATTTCCTGAGGGGACCAATCTGTCTATCAATACAAAGAGACGGAGTGATGAGTTTGGCACAAAGCAGGGACTTGCATCGTTCAAGCATATGATTCTTCCTAGATCAACCGGGCTGTTTTTCTGTCTTCAACAACTGCGTGGAACTGTAGATTGGGTGTACGATAGCACTATTGCATATGAGGGACCTCCGTATGTTTTGGCCTTGGAGATCCATTCTTCCACGATTTCATACTAACCAGCGTGGAATTATATAGGAAAGGAAGTTACCCAGATAAATACTTCACGCTTCGATCCACTCTTCTCCAGGGACGGCCACCTACCTCGGTCAACATGCATTGGCGAAGATTCGCGGTCGCCGACATTCCTCTCGATGATCAAAAAGAATTCGAAGAGTGGCTCAGAGCTCGCTGGGCTGAGAAAGATGAGCTTATGGATGTGTTCTTTGAGACTGGACGCTTTCCTTCAGAACTGGCCGGCAGTATTGAGGCCACGAAGGGCACGAAGGAACAGCAAGTCGCTGCTTCGGCTGGTTTTGTAGAGTGCTATGTGCGATTGAACCACTGGTTCGAAGTTGGGCAAATATTTGGATTACTATTTGGTCTTGGGCTCCTGTGTAAAGTTGTGTGCACCTGGTTCTAATGTGGGTTGGAGGGCTTGGATCTTGACTTCTATCTTTGTTTTGGTTTAGAGCCAAGAAAGAACGGCAAGACGGAAATAGACATACGAATCTCTTAAATCAAGGCCGGGTATATAGTTATACCTAGATAGTCATATTGTCATAAAAATTTGCTCCAGTAATCACTATTGCCGCAGAGGCGCGTACTTCTTCCGGAGTTTGAATATTGGATGTAGACCTGTTCATATTATTCGCGGATGCGGTCTTCAAACCATTGAGAGGGTACTCCAATCCACCCACAGATAGGGTAAGCTTGCTGCTCACATCATCTTCCAAAGGATGGTTCTAAGAGCTTCAAAAACTCCGTACAAACTAGCATGTCTCTATACAGAATGTCTAATCTGGTTGGCTCATACTAAATTGTGACCGGCCGCCGACAGCGTTCAGTATGTCCAAAGAAAAGGACTTGGAGGGTTTGAGCATGAGTTCTATCTTTGCTTTAGTTTTGAGCAAGGGAAAAAAGGGGGCTATAGGAAATAAATTCAAAAGGCTTAGCGAGCGGCATAGCGTAAGTTTCAGACAATAACTATCAATGAGATCGTATAGACCAGGGAAGTGGCCGTGCGTGGCTGAACTGCACCGCCACACCGCATCGCCAATTCTCAGAATCCCAAAGCCGCGACCTGAATTCATTGCGCGTCAAGGGTTCAAGGAACGGTTCCGGATTTCTTCATTGACAATTCAGATGGGCCATCTCGCTCGATCATGACTTAAACCCTTTCATTCATTACATCTATCCTCCGAACCCGTGGCCTTACAATTTGAGGCCGCGCTGTCGCAACAATGGCCCTCGAGAACGGTCATGCCAATGGCTTGAACGGCGACACCCTACCCCCGCCAAGCTCATTGGATAATATGCGCTTCTCTGATATTCCTGACGCCATTGATATTCCCGCCTCTAGCTTCGATAGCGAAGTCGAAGTCAGCCTCCTTGACCTCCCCGAAGACCCGACCGAACTTTGCACGCTGCTGGAAAACGAACGAGCAGCTAAGAACTTCTGGGTTATCATTGCCCTTGCCTACGCGAAACGAAAGCAGATCGACCATGCTATCGATATTCTGAACAAGGGCCTCTCATCTGTCGCCCACGGTGCTACGAAAGAAAAACTCGGGCTTCTGGGTTGGGTGTGCTGGCTTTTGATGCTCAAAAGTCGTCAAGCTCCTCGAGTGGCGCCAGAGGGAGAGCTCTATTCTGAAGCCAAGACTAAAGATCACTATCTGCAGCTTGCTACTTCGACCTTGAATGAAGCCTCGCGACTCAACCCGGCATACCCTCCTCTGTTCCTTGCCCGGGGTGTTCTGTGCCTGCTTCGTGCATCTCTGTACCCCCCTCGCGCGGTTCGCCCTGGTACGGTTGACTCTTCAGAAAGAGCCGAATCTCTTCGACAGGCTTTGAAATGTTTCGACGAGTCTTCCAAGGCCTTCGGTGGCCGCAATATAATGGCAATCCTAGGACGGGCCCGCGCACACTACATGTTGGGCAGATATGGTGAGGCACTCGAGGGCTACCAGAAGGTTCTTATGAAGGCCCCCAATCTCAAGGATCCTGATCCTCGTATTGGTTTGGGATGCTGCTTGTGGCAGCTTGGCTTTAAGGATAACGCGAAGGTAGCCTGGGAAAGGTCTCTTGCCTTGGTATTGTCTATGGAAACCTCACGATACGAGTCTCAAGCTAATCTAGAAACAGAACCCTGAATCCAAGGTCGCGAATATCCTCCTTGCAGTTTACTTCCTCTACGACAGCTCCCGTCGATCGACCACTGACCCGATGTTCGGATCCCTGTATAAAGTCGCGATGACACAATATACTCAAAAGGCATTTAAATTGGATAAGGAAAACCCAATGACCTGTGCGTTATTCGGTAGTTATTTCTTGCTGCGCAAACAGTACCCCACTGTCGAGAATCTCGCACGCAAGGCAATTGAACGGACTGATGTCATGTCAATCGCAAGTGATGGTTGGTATCTACTTGGTCGCAAATCACACTACGAAGATGACAATGCGCGTGCCATCGAATACTATAATCGATCCGACCAGGCTCGGGGAGGTGGTGACAAAGGTTATCTTCCTGCAAAATTCGGTGCTGTACAGATGCAAGTGAGCAATAAGGATTTTGACGGCGCCAAGTTCCGGCTTGAGAAGATCGTACAGCAATCTAAGAACGCAGAGGCTATGATTCTGCTCGCAGCTCTTCACGCCGAGGATATTTTCGCCGCACAAAGATCCGGCAGCAAAGATGACAAGTCAAATGAGAGCAAGCGAGCGATCGCTCTATTGGAGCAAGTGCGCTCCATGTGGAAGGACGAGAAGCAGAAGCAAAAAATTGCTCCGGATGAGTCAGTTCTCGTCTATCTTGCCCGTCTCTACGAAACAACAGCTCCTGAGAAGAGTATGCAATGCCTCACTCAACTAGAGGAGCTGCAGCTTAGTGGGATCCCGGAGAGCGCCTATCCGGACATCGATGATAAGGAAGATTTGAAGAATGCCCTTCGAGAAAACCTTCCCCCACAGCTGCTCAATAATATGGGCTGTTTCTTATACCAGAACGAAAAGATTGCGCAGGCTCGCGGCCTATTCCAGTCTGCTTTGAACGCCTGTGTTCAATCAGAGGAGTCGGAAAGCCAGACTAAGGTGGACAATGATGCACTTGTCACGACTGTCAGTTACAATCTCGGCCGAACGTACGAGGCAGCAGACATGTGGGATGAGGCGAAAAAGCTGTACGAAGCTGTTCTGGAACGACACAACGACTACACAGACGCTAGATCCCGACTTACCTATATTTCCCTTCGCCAAAGCCCGACCGATGAAGGTCCAAAGAATATCGCCAAACTCTTCGAGGGAGAGCCTTCCAATCTTGAGGTCCGTGCTCTTTTTGGATGGTACGCCAGTAAATCCAAGAAGCGTGGCGTCAACCTCGCCGAGGATCCAGAGCAGCGTACCTACAAGCACACATTACAGTACCATGATAAGCATGATCGCTACGCTCTCACTGGTATGGGCAATGTGCATCTTCTCGCTGCTCGTGATATGCGCCGTGACACCGAACAAGAAAAGGAAAAGCGTCGCAAGATCTATCAGCGAGCCGTCGAGTTTTTTGACAAGGCCCTGCAACTCGATCCGAAGAACGCATACGCTGCACAGGGTATAGCAATTGCACTTGTGGATGACAAGAAGGACTATAGCTCCGCTGTTCAAATCCTTTCCAAGGTTAAGGACTCTTTGAAAGACCCCAGTATCTACCTCAATCTGGGACACGTCTACGCCGAACTCCGACAGTATTCACGCTCAATCGAGCATTACGAAGCGGCCCTCGCCAAGGATCGTGCCCGCGATGTTCAAATCCTTGCCTGCCTCGGTCGTGTTTGGCTCGCGCGAGGCAAGCAGGAGCACAACCTAGCAGCAATGAAAACAGCTCTTGATTATGCCAAGCGTGCCCAAAGCATCGCCCCCGATCAACTGCACTTGCAGTTCAACGTCGCCTTTGTCCAAAATCAGATCGCCCAGCTCGCCTACGGTCTCGATGCTACGCAGAAGACTTTACAGGAAGTCCAAGAAGCCGCCGAAGGTCTCAAGGAAGCTATCGACACCTTCCAGCGCCTCTCAAACGAAAAGAACCCACCCTACCCCAGCGACGCCCTCAAGCAGCGTGCTAACATGGGTGGTACCATTACCAAGCAACTCGACCGAGCGATGCAGAACCAAAAGGAGTACGAAGAGAAGAACGCCGCCAAGCTCCAACAAGCCCGTGAAGCTCGCGAAGTCGCCCAGAAGAAACGCGAAGAAGAACTCCGCAAAGCCCAGGAAATCGAGCAAGAACGCAAGAACAGGATTGCCGAGGAACGTGCGCAGATGGTCTCCGACGCCCAGCGCCGCGCTATCCAGCGTGCCGAGGCCGAACGTGCCCGCGAAGAAGCTGACCTGACAGAAGACTCGGCAGGAGAGAAAGTCAAGCGCAAGAAGAAGCCCAGTTCGAAGCGGAAGAAGAAGGGCGGCGATGACTTCATTGCGGCGGATGACGAAGGTGACCGTGATGGAGATAGCGATGCTGAAAAGGAGAGCGATGGAGAGACTACCGCGCCGAAGAAGCGGCGTCGTCTGGAGCGTCGCTCTGGCGGGAAGGTTTCTTCTACTCCGCAGGGCAAGTTTAAGAGTAGTGAAATGGTGGTTGACTCGGACGATGAAGAGGAGGCTGCGGGTACGCCGGGTGGGAACCAGGATGATTTGTTCGGTGATGATGAGCAGATGCAGGACGAGGAGGTTTCTGCGCCGCGCCGTCGGAACAAGGCCTCGCGTCGCATTGACGATGATGAGGACGAGGACGAGGACGAAGAGGCACCGGCTGAGAAGACTGGGGGTGATCCAGACGATGACGATCTCTTTGGCGACGAGCCCTCGAAGCCAGAGGATACGGAGATGCAAGATGAGTGAACCTTGAGGCGTGAAATAGAGTGAGGTTTTGAAAGTCTTGCGGCGTCCGTGGTTCGGTCAGGTGTGTTGCAGCTTTTTACTTTTCCTATCGTTCTCGGTTATAGTTTGTGAATCGAGAAAAATTCTCTAGTTGTGTGTAAATTAGCCTTTCTATCAGTTGTTTATTTCTCAATACCTTGAAAGCTTCGAACTCTATCGTGTACCTTTGTCTATACTTCCGGATCCGGCGTGGACTTGGTCGAGAATTGATAGACATGTAACTCTTGCTGGGAGAACTGAAAAAGCTGAGCATATCGATCCATGTCTTAAAGTTCACCATTTACTCGATAAGGTGAGCTTTTTCGAGCCAAGGTTGGAGTAAGCTAAGCATCAGATCTTCACCGATCTGGGTACTCTCATTCGAGGGCCGAATGTGAGTGTACGTAGGGCTACCAGTAGGGTATCTGAAATTACCTGCAGAAATGCTCCTTGGTTGATATAGAATGGTTAATCCTCCAAATTGATGAATGAAGTACACTCTTGAGCGCGGTGGATTTCAATAACTCAGGGAATTGATGAATTCTGTTATTCATGAGTAGCTCAAGATAATTGAAGGAGATACGAAGCGATATTCATGTGATGTCTTCTGTTTATGAATGGGTTCTCTTCATGTTCGACCTGTCCTTTTGGAGAGCAGCTCATCACCATAAGAAACTTCCAACACTCTTTTCGAGCTAAGATCTTTTGCAATTGGAAATCAACATTCAAAATCCGAAACCACTTGCCTAATTGAAGAGCGCTAGATCAAGAGCTTCTTTTATAAGTCGTAATCCGAGTGTATAGACCACTCGTACAGTGGCGCGTTGTTAATATTCAGACTGTCATCTTAATACCAAATGGTATTTGCCAGCCAATTGCCGCCTTAAGATATCGTCTGGAATACCAAATAAAAAGTGAATGAAATGAACATTTGTCTAGTTATTCTTTTGATACTCCGTATAGACTCTAATAGAGTAGTATATATTGTGGAATGTTCAGAAATGGCTAAAACCTTGTACGATGGAGCTTGCGAAGGCAGACACGCTCTGAATCTTAACCTAATAACAGAGCATCGCATGGAGTTGATAATGCAACAATAGCGGTGTCCCATAGCTTCGCGAGAGATTTGGCACCAATAGTCGCTAGTTCTGGATCAGCAATAACTAGGAGGAGTTTGGAGTAGCCTCAATAGTCGTAAGACTTCGGGGTTATGCCCAAGTTCATCTAAATCTGCGACGCTCTGGTCGACGTCTGGCTAAGTCCGATACTACTGTAGCACAATCTCACCTCAATCTAAGGTACAATTGCTACAAAGGCACCCGGATAGATTGATTTTATGATCCTTTTGATGAAAAGTAAGCGCTAAAAAGCTATACCTTTTAATATGTCAACCTTTACCTTTATCGCTCTCCGGGACCGACCACGGCCGAGGCCCAACCAACCCCCAAGCCTCTTCATTTACAAATCCAACGATGCAACTAGTTAGATTACAATGTTAGCGTGAGTTTGTCCTGTGCACAGTCCGATCGGTATCAAGTCCCCCGAGCTAGCCTGAGAGCCTCGGGGCCGTCGCCCCGACATCTGAAACTAGATGGTATTGGAATTCGGAAGCATTTCCTGAGGGATTAATTTCCGATCCCTGCACCTGCATTAGACTTGCATGAGGGTGACAAGCTTTGGGGGTGTCTTCCCTGTGTATTCAATTACAAGCAGCGGTACTTTCCAAATACAAAGAACAGAGTTTCTCTTCACTAGTTCTTCGTGGGCTCTGGCGCGTCGCTCTTTGTTTCTTAGCTAGCCCCGACGGGGACCCGCTCCTCGAGGCCTCCCTTGACTGGGGCTATTAGGCCACCAGGATGTTATTCATCGTTAGTTACATAAAATCTTGCTTGCTAGCTTCTTAGGCTATACTCGATTCTCTGTACTCCGATACCCCCCGCATGTTGTTACCAATGACCACAGAGTCGGCATGCAGGGCGTGGCTCTAATGTATTGCAACACGCGAAGTTGGTCTCAAAATTAGGTTGCTAGGATCCTGCGGTATGGCTTATCGGGCAGGGTGAATAAGAAAATTCCCATTGGCCACTGGTCAAAAATGGAGAAAACTGGGTGTTTTGGATCTTTCTCCTGCATATTTGATGCGGGGATGAACCTTGATCTGTCCGGAGTAGATGTTCTCCATATGACATGTTTTGAAGCATATGACAGCTCTCTCCAACATAGCTAGGTCCAATTCGATTGTCCAAATGTTCCAGCGGCCAACGGAATCTGCGAGGTAGAATTTTCCGCTCTACTACCCCTTGCTTCGGTCCATCCACCTCGACCGCGCACAGTTGACTTTGTCGCAACATTCCGCACACGGAAACCATCACTCCATGGAACAAACCAGGGCAGAAGCTTAACACAATGCTACGCACCCTGAAAACAAGCACCAATCCCATGGAATCGAGTTGAAAGAATAGACGGGTGGGGCTGATGGAAATTGCGCAGAGGGTGACAGCTCAGGTGCAACCCCAAGCCCTAAAACGGCGGAGCTTTTCAACGCCGCCGCATCGAGCGTTGACAGTTTAACCACCAAACGTGGCCAGCGGAAGTGGCGCGAGTTTCTCCAAAAGTACTGATACCAAGAGTCTAAATAAGCCTTTTTTTTCGATATCTTAAAGTTTATCAGTACTTTTGTCGACTCGGACTCCATTGTGTCTACGCGCTGCCCTGAATCTATACTCCCCAACTCCCGCCCCTGGTCCCAACCGCCTGTATCATTGCAACCCAAGCTGTGTTCGGTCGATGATGGTGAATCATCATTGCTTCCGTTTTCCATCCATTGCGCTGCCCGATTTGTCAGGGATCGCCAGGGCTCTATACCAACCTCACTGCTCATCGTACCGCTGATCGTGTGCTGTCCCGGCCATGTCTGTTTCTTGCGCTCCAGTGACCCTAAAATAACCTAATTCAACCTAATTCAAGCCCTGTCGATCCTCGGTTTCGGGTCTCCACACAAGCTTCGTTGTTCCAGCGCCAGCTCTTGCAATACTCCGAATGGCCCACGGGCACGGCTGCATCCAGGGTCGCGTCTGTCCAACCTGTCAATCTCTGCCATTGAACCACTAAGCCCAAACCGCTCCCACTCCTCTTCCCAAACTTGGTGATGATAGGCGCAGAGCCGCTGGAACTAGAAATCCTCACTGTCATTGACGTCGGGTCGAGGCCGTTCCAAATCCTCGGATTCGTCCGTTCCTGTTGCCCATGACTTTGGAATTTTGACTCCATACGAAATGCCCTGTGGGTGCAGCACGTCAACGCCCTTTCTTATTTTGTTCGATGGCACGCTGGACCTTCGAGTGCCTGGATTTCGATGGTTTGGGCCATGGCCTTGTCGACGGTTCAGGTACTTAAGGCCAGAGGCCTGCGGCCCTTGTTCTCCTCCTCCTCCTTTTTCTTCAGTTGATATCTAGTTCCATATTGCAACTCCCCCCACCATCTCCCTCTTCCTATACCTATGGTAAGTCAGCACACAGTTCTATATTATCATGTCTTCCATATCTTCTAACACCCATCCAGCTAGGGCTTCCCTCCTAGCCTCTCCCTTCCTATTATCAACCACATAAAAATGCAGTACCGCATTGCAGCTCTCTTCGCCGTGACGGCCGTCGCGCTGCCCTTCGACGGCCCCAGCGCAGGCCTCGCTCGCCGCACTGACGATATCAGTGTTGGTGATATTGGTGTTGGTGTCGTCGCTCTCGGTGATGGTGACGCCACTGGCGTTGACAATTCTGTCTCTTTCCCCCATGGCAAAGAGTCCTGGGACAGCGCTGAAAAGGAGCACAGCAAGCGCGCTGATGATATCCGCGTTGGCGATATTGGCGTTGGCGCAGTCATTGCTGGAGATGGAGATGCT
>KZ118913.1:0-36445 GCA_002153405.1 Mycosphaerella populi pn0402 | reverse complement strand
GGGGGGGGGGGGTTGTACTTATGAATTATGATATGATACCACTGGTTTTGGTCGAGCCTTTTGATTAACTACTATATATAGAAGGTAGATTCAAAGGAGACATTGTATAGAGTTTTAATTAGATTTTCTTTTCCATCTACAACGTACAGACAACCTTGAAACTATTCAATCACTACAAGTTACTTCTCTTGACGATCATGATGCTCAATGCCGAACGAACCCGATCCGGCCCGACTTCGGGTGCGGAACCTCATCTGTCAACTTTTCTCGACTTCAATCTTGTTTCTCACATAGGAAGGGCTGTTTGAATGGGTATGTGAATTTTTTTGATCATGAAAAAATCTCACAAAGTGTAAAACTAATATATTAACCAGGCATATTCTCTTCACCTGGTACATGGTTCGACTATGGTTGATGATAGTGCCAGCCGCCCATTCTCATAGATCCGTGTATTTTGCAGCTCAATATGAGCATCAATTCAACTTCTCCAGAGCAGGAACTTTTCTCGTCTATTGCGCAGAATCTAGCTCAGCCCAATGCCGCCACTTCGAATACGGAGACGGCAGGCAAGCCACCTGCAGGAGATTCATCTGAACTAGATCAAAGTGACAACAAAGAGCAGAAAACACCATCTACACAGTCTCTTTTGACATCTATTTTGTCTCCTCTAAGCTCTCTTTTATCCTCTACACCACCACCTGAGCCGCAAACCCAAGCTGGCTCAATTGAAAAGGGCTCAAACGCAAACACGCATGATCCGGGAAATGCATCAAACACACAATCACAAAAGGATTCCTCGCCCGAGAACCTCGTGGCCTCGAAACCATCGTCTACAAAATCCAAAGATCGGCAAGATGGCCTATCTCCAATAAAACCAGTCGAAATGACTAGTTCAGGCGCCCCAGAGCCTTACTACGCCCCTGCCCAAGTCCCGGCTTTCAAAGCCCTCCAGAAGAAACGTCTTACAGGCACCCGCACAAAACAGCTCCTCCGTGCGGCAGGTCGTGCGCACGATGATCCTCCACCTCCACCAGAACTAGGTTTATGTTGTGGTAGTTCATGCGACCCGTGCGTGAATGATTTGTGGCGGGAGGAGTTGTCCGTCTGGATAGAGAGGTGGGGGGATAGGGGCGTGGAGGGGGTTGGTACGAGGAAGGAGTTGGAATGGTGATTTGAGTAGGTAGTACAGTATATATAAAAACTATACCCAGGTGGGATTTTTGGAATATTTCAAGGGACGCTTGTAGGATCGGTACAAAGAATTCTTGGTTGCATTGGACATGTGTATCATTATTATTTGCAAAGAAAAAGAAAAAAGAAAAGAAAAACAACAACGCTAGTCTATCTACCATAGTAGTGCCCACAACCCCCACATCCCGGCAAGCATGTAGAAACCTCCCCAGATCCCAAGCCTAGCTCCAAGATTCAGGTAGAACGCCGCTCCAAGGTAACTGCAGGTAATGATTCCTTCTGAGTTGCGGTACCCGTAAGAAGCATTCAGGAGCTCGCCTGTCGGACACCCGAATGACAGCGAGGCGGGACAGTCTTTAACCATGGTGGTGCAGATATCCTGACACGGCAGAATCTCCCTGTAAGGCCCCGGCTGGATTAGCTGGTCGATGATAGCGTTGCGCGAGACGTTCGTCTTGATTTGCTTCCGGAGCTGCGAATCATCGGGGATCTTGGTGCCGTTTACGAAGGCCTGGCCTGCATTGCGGATCTGCGAGTACGACTCGTTGCTGCTGAAATCTACACAGCGTGGGATGCTGACACTGCAGAGCCATTGTTTGTAGGATCGGCGGCAGTCGTCGCAGCCGACGGATAGGGAGTACTGGGATTCGTTGTCGGCTTCGCAGGCGGTTTGCTGGAGTGAGTAGTTGAAGTTTTGGAAGTAGGTGCTTGTGTAGTTGTCGTAGATCTCGCGAAGTTCTTCATTGCTTTTGTCGGGGTGAGAGGGCACTGCGTATGCGACTTCATCGCAGAATGTAAGATTATATAAGACTGCGCAGTTGTTCTCTTTTATCCTATTAGTATTGTTGTGGAATGGGGGGTCTCGAGTAGGTGAAAATCGGTGAACTTACCAATTTTTGTTGAGAAGTTCATTCGGGGCCACACGGTTCCTCCGCCGTTGATGAAGCCAGAGCTAAATCCAGTGTTGTCAGACGAAGTTGAGTTCTGCGCTGTCCCTAGCGTTCCCCAGTAGTTAGAGCTGCTATTGAGCGATTTCATGTAGAATTGCTGCTTGGGTTTGTTTCCAAGTCCTCGCTTCGTCATCACAACATCGTCTTTGGCGTTGCTTTTAATAAGCGAGTGTCCATTCAATGCACATACTGACATTTCAAGACCATCGATAGCGGTCTCATTGGTATTCTGAGCCCACATCATGTACGGAGGCGTCAGGTGCATCCACTGTTCGAAATTTTCCGAACCCTGTGTTGACTGAGTGAGGTTGTCTGTGACCAGCAGCGCAGCAGATTGGTCTGAGTCCACAAAGTACAGCACCTGCGAGTCATCATACTGCAGCTCAACGGTCTTGAAATAGTAATCGTCAATTGATATCGCAATATAGAAGCCATAGTTGCCTGAATATTTCGTCGAATTGGGCGCTGCAACACCGATATAGACATCGTCTTCTGCTTCAAACTCCATTTTGAGATACCCCGACTTAGCTTGAGCCATCTGTTGGAGCGCGACGTCCTTCCCAGGTCCGGGGGACTGGTTCTTTTTACTTGTTGAGACATAAACCTCCAATTGCTCAAAGTCCCCCGTGTTTGTCTGGTTGGTCGATGGTTTTGTACAAGTGGTAAGGGACAGATACACCGTATTGCCGCGCTTGTCTAGATCCCCTTCTCGTTTTCGAAGCCACCCAACGTCTTCCGGCATGGCGGTAGTGTTATCTTCGTTGATGTAGCTCGGCAGCTTCACACTGTCGTTTCCATGAGGCCCATTTACTACTTTGCTCGTAATGTACCAGTATTGTACTTCTCCAACATTCACACCACCCTGCCGGTGCTCATTGTTCTCCAGGGCCTGGCCCACAGCCCTGCGCACCTTATCGAGTCCGAAGAGGCCTTCGTGGTCATTTTCCTCTGTCCCATCCCGTAGGGCCAGCCCATTGAATGAGTCCAGTGAAAAGGGCAATCCGTTCCCCCCGAATATGTTGAAATCGAAACCTTTCGGCTCATCATCCGCCTTCACGCCGTCCTTCGTTGACGTGTCGGCATCGCTAGCATGTACCGGAAGCGCACAGAATGCGAGTGTTGCTATGAAAACAGCGAGAAGTGTTGCAGTCAGCTGGCACTGCAAGGCATGGTGTTGTTGTCGCATGGAAAGCTAAGGGCGGCGGAGCGGGAATTGGCATGGGGGAGGGGGGAGTTTGGTAATCGAGAAGCGCACCAGCACAACGGCCGAGACTAGCGATGTTGAGGGCGTGGATTGATTGACTATACCATCACAGGATCTCTTACGGTCGCAGGTGCAAGAGTATCTACTGTGGAGCTGATTAGCACGTTGAAGAGACAGCGGGCGTCTATCGGGGAAATTCAGCCTTATCGAATGTCGTTGCCTTGGTGCCTCGCGCCGCGTCTGTAAATACGCCGTCGAGATCGACATATCGATTCTGTCCAAAACATTCGCGGCTTCGGCTATTAGTGGTATAGTCGAATGTTTGGTTCTATTCGTTCGCTAATTACCTGCTAATTGGCAAAGTGCAAGCTGGACTACGCGTAATGAACAGTAGTTGAGAACGAGCATTAGTCGACAACCAGCTGCTTGTACAGAATAAGAATACAATTTGTCCTAGCAGGATATCTCTTGTTTCGTTCATTCCCAAATCTGATATGCTTCCAAGCCCAGTTCCCATCAATCTACCAAATTTTTATCCCGCAAAATCCATTGGACCCATCCAACTCAGAATCTCCTCGATCGACATATCCTGAAGTTCCATCCAGAAGAGATTCTGGTCCTGGCCGTCGGCACCAATATTATTGTCCGAATATTGCGAATCATTCGTAGGGTACGAAGACATGGTACTTGTGATCCCAGCCATAGGATCAGCCAAGGCCGCCCGATACTTGCCATCAAACCACTCTGCGACGCAATTGAGCCATTTCTCGTAATGCGAGAGCACATGTTTTCTCTTGTGCTCTGGTAAGCTGCTGTCTTGTCGATCAATATGGGACATTCTTATCTGGAAAAGCCGTAGCCTCCCCGTAAGATCGAGAGCCTCCCGTAGTTCCTGGACATGCAAATTGTGCCGCAGAGATGGGTCAAGGGCCGCGAGAGTTAACTTGCAAGCCAATGCGATGGTGAACCCGGTTTGCATCCACTGTATGTATGTGAAGCCACGTTCTTGGCCTAATGCCATGCTAGCTGCGTAGTAATCATAGAAACGCTTTGCGGCGGCTAGGCCATGACAGAGCGTGTCGATTTTAGAATTGAGAAGTAATCCGTCGTTGGAAGTAGCATTGGGGTCTGTGTCGAAAAGGCTGATTTGGCACAGATGAAGCTCCAGGGCACAGCATTGTGCGCCAATGAGGACTTGTGAAGTGTTAGCTGGATCAATATGTAGCAATGGCGTTTTGGGGAATCACCCACAGTCCGCATTAACAGGGAAAGGTAGCTGATTTTTGTGTTCTTCTACTTCAGTTCGGAATGCCCGTACGTGCCTATCAAGCTCGCCATGGAGGCCGTCTCTTTGCGCAATACCAGAAGTAGCAAGATAATTGATTCGGTCGAGTAGATGTTGCGATTGTACGTAGTGTACCATATATCGATCAGATGGGTACTCGCACTTCTCGGAGAGGTTCCTAGCACTTGCTTCCATGAATGAGGACCAGGGTAAAGTGGATGATTTCTGAATGATACAGCATTCTCTGTATTGGCGGGGTTCGTCAGCCATCAATGCGAACATGGAAAGATATCGAAATGACCCAATGGATAATATTACATTGATTGGACCACATAGAAGCCTATCAACAGTCGGCTCTCGGCATTAGCAATTGCTTGTGACGTCCTTGGACTGTTCGCCTTTTCAACGACATCGATTCGAGGCTCAATGGACCGAATTTTAGGGGCACGGTCGATCCTGAGTTCGTAAAGAACCGCGATAGCTAACTGCATGTAGTAGCTGAGGCGATTAAGATGCATTATTGTTTTAGACCTAAAGGCTCTGTCAGTTACAAGAGGCGATATACGAGGGAATTGAGAAAGGGGAGGGGGGAGACATTACCCGGCAATTACCACCAGAAGTCCCTGCAATAGATCTAGAGAATAATCACGGTTCCATGCTCCTTGGGCTACTGAGTTCCCGACATATGACTTGATAACCTCATCCAAAGCTCCGTTCAGAGCGATATCCTGGAATGATGTCGTAAAAAGAATTGCCAGAAGCAGGAACGGCTTGCCCGATCTCAGGTCTTCAACGGTCCAGTGATCTGATACTACCACGAATGGAAAACCTGGGGCTACCTCCTGTCGCCAATAATTCAGTAGTAAATTAGCTTCCGAGGGGCTGACAATGCCCCTGCCCATGATATCTATCGCATCGAGCCCTTGAGATTCTCCGCTCCCCGGAGAGTGACTCGGAGATTCTTCTTGTCGTCGCTGCTGTGGACTGGGAGTATTTATCTGGCCCAGTATCTTATCTACTTTGCTTTCCAGGTGATCAATGCGACTAAGGGCCTATATTAGTTCTTGATGATGCTTCGAAAGTTGGAAAGAATCCATACCTTGATCGCTTCGTGGGAAGCTTACGAACCTGTACTGGGCGAAAGTAACAATCTTTATTTAAACGTCGGCATCTGGGCCAGTTAGTAGGAGCACTGGGCCTTTCACATCTGTAAGCTCATGTAACGTTGGCCTACCGGTCGCAAATGGGAGACGTGGGAGTGCGCGTGCACCGGATCTTCGCGCGAACACAGTTCTCGCATGTCTTCACTCGGTCTGGACCGTTGCCCTTTAACATAGCGGGTTTCGACAGCAACAAATGATCTTCTTAATGTATTTCCGGAGTGAAGGGAGGAAGTCCGAGGAGACGGAGTGGAACAGCGACTCCGTTTCTTGGCACGAGGATAAGCCACGATCATGGCCTTGGATGCGCTGCTTTTGGCCCCCCGAACCCGAGTTGTTGGGAACCTAAAAAGTGATGACACTTCGACCATGGGCCTGTGTCAGCTTCAAGTCTTGCTTTTATACTCAAGCAACCCAGCCATGCATTACCTTCCGGATGCTATTATGCTAGGCAGAACCATATTTTAAGGCCCACTGCTATGGATTTCTATTGGATCTATACAAGTGACCCCCGCGCGATGAGACAGCGATGGTCATGTGATGTAGACACAACGTTATAAATAGTTCATGTCCACACGCTTCACTATAAGCGTAGGGCATAAAGTCACGAAGAATCTGATCAATCTAGACATTCACGAATAATAAACACAAGGTAGAATTTCCAACTTACTGCGTCGAATGCCACAGGAGCGGTTTCGGTGTACATTATTTAATAATTTTGGCTCCAAGATCGTAGGTAATCAAAAATATAACTTACAGAGCGTCATTGCAACGAGGTCTATTACTGAAAACCCCATTCCCTGGGCTCTGAGGCTAATCGGGAATAGCTCGGAGCAGTACATGTAGCTGATTGCATCAACGCAGCTCCCAAGCCTAGTGTTACATAAAACACTACAAGATAGCTGTAGAGGTTTCCGACGGTTTTCGTCATTGTAGTGATTATTTAGTAGTTAGTCGTCTTTGGGGTTCAATCATGCACAACTTAGGCAGATTATGTCTGGCGGAGATCCGGGCCCCCCGCAAAATCTCCAAATTTTAAGGTTACTACCGAAAGGACCCAAGGAGCCTCCCTCACCTCCCTCGCCTCATACATTTTCCAGAGTCTGTTCTTCTATGTCAAAATCGGCATCTTTCGGAGACGATATATTCTCTGTCCGTGCACTCTTTACCCCATTTACTTCTCTCAACATTGCTGCGAGGCCTGATTCTTCCTGTACCTCGGCGAGAATAGCCATGTCTTCCTGGCTGGCCGTAGATCTGAGCAGAAACAAAAGGCATCTTAGAACGGTCCCTGGAAAATACGTTTGGGGGAATGGAGTGACTTACCCAAAAACCACATCCATCTCCTCAAGGGTTTTGCCCTTGGTCTCGGGGAAGAAGAAGAGGATAAAAAGCCCTCCGAGGGCACACCAGACACAGAAGAATATATAGGTTCCCCAAGTGATAGATGATAACATAGGTGGTGTGATGAAAGCAATAATAAAATTGTTCATCCAATTGGAGGAGGCACTGATTGACGTCCCTTTTGCACGAATAGAAAGGGGAAATATCTCTGCAATCAATGTCCATGATCCAGGTCCCCAGCTGTAGGCAAAATTAAAGATGTATAGCCAAATCATGGCCACTGCAGCCCAGCCGGCTGCTCTATGTCCCGGCCAATCATGCTGACACTTGGCGACAATCACTCCCGTAACTAGCTGACTTGACAGCATTCCTAGGGATCCGCATATCAGTAGAGGCTTGCGCCCAATCTTGTCAATAATGAACAGCGCCGGGATAGTTGTCACAACGTTGATTATTCCAACAACACCTGTAGCCAGCAGTGAGACCGTGTTGTCTGTAAGACCGAGGCTCTTGAAGACGACTGGTGCATAGTAGATGACTGAAATCTCAGTTAGCGTTGCTGAACCACATCTTGTATCCTGTAGCGGGGAAATTATTAATGGTCACTTACTCGAGTCAATTCCACTCCACTGCTGGAAAAACATGACTAGACCTCCGAGAGCAACACGCTTGAATGCATCTTTGCTGCGGAAAATGAGCGAATATCCTAAAATCTCGCGAAGGAGTCGGCTGCTTCTTGACTTAGAACTCAGATTAGGGAATTTCTTTTCTAGATTGCGAGCCTCAAACATGCTCTGGGTTTTGATCTCGAGGTATTCGATCTGTACCAAGTTACTATTGACCGGGAGGCGTCTCAGCAAACTAAGTGTATGGAGTGCCTCGTCATCGCGACCACAATTGACCAGAAGCCGAGGTGAATACGGTAGAAACCACACACCAACTGCCAAAATGACAGCAGGAATCCCTTGGATAATCAACGGAAGGCGCCAGGCCATATCCGACTGGTTGTCACCAGTACCTCCAATATAATTTGTCCCGTAGCAGATCCAATAAGCAATCATTATGCCGAGTGTTGTCGCCAGTTGCTGCATTGCAACCAGAAACCCACGGATCTCAGGAGGTGCTAGCTCTGCGTTGTATAACGGTCTATCACAGCAGATCAGTATAAGGATCATGAAGTAGGTAGTATATATAGGTCCTTACCCGGTTGCAGATAGTACACCGACACCAATTCCAGTGAAGAATCGACCAGCGTATAGAAAGCCCGAGTTCTGTGCACCAGCAGTCAAGTATGACCCGAGAACTACCCAGATGGCACCACCGAAAATGGTTTGTTTGCGAGAGTATAATTCACACAAAATTCCAGCCGATAGCGCACCTGCCCAGCCACCAAGTTGGAGAATTGAGGTCAACCAGCCTTGGGCAGTCGAGCTGCTGGCAATATCCGGGAATTTCTTCCCAAAGCTTGACATGACTAGAGCCTGGCCCAATACACCCTGCTGATAGCCATATAGAAGGCCACCCTCAGAATGTGAGTTAGCAATGCAAGGCCTTGTTTCTGACAAAGATATCTTACAAATGAAGCGAAAAGGGCAATGAAAAGAACCCTTTTGTTAGACCATATCGCACGAACACCCTGGTACTTCGCCCCGTCTTGCTGCCGCAGGTCGGCAACTGCCCCGAGTGACTTTTCTGCTTGATTATTGGACATTCCTGCGAAGAGGATCTTTAATTCTTAAAGAAATTAGAACAATGTCTAACCCCTCTCGCATATATATGACTGCCCCCCATGGGGAACCTTGGAAGATCGTTCCGACACTTTGTGGAGAAGCGGAGAAGCGGAGCCCAGTCGGACTCTAACTATAACAAGTTGGCTTCCGATTGACCTAGTTTCCGATAGATCGGAGACCATGAGGATTGCATTTAAATTGGAAACCATCTTTTTTTGATTTTTCCGGTTATCCATCATTGGTAGCTAGGAGAAATTCAACACAATCGCGCGAATGTCTTCACGCAAGTTGAGAGTTGGCATTATCGGGGCCGGTGTGAGTCTCTGTGTTCAATTGTCATGATTCTGGACTATGATACTGATTATAATGCAATTAAACTTCACAGGAGGTCTTTCAAGTGTGCCATGGCCCCTGTTTACTGATGCTTTCTCACCTCTACAAAATCGAATCAATTTGCGATCTCTCTACCAAGACGACAGAGTACTGCGCGGCCAAATTCAACGTCCCTCACAAGACTACATCACCCGAAGAGGTTATTGGGAACCCAAATGTAGATTTGGTCTTTATCCTCACATCTGACGATAGCCATGCTCCTTTGGCCATTGCCAGTCTTCAAGCAGGCAAGAATACGTTCATTGAGAAGCCTGTCTCGCTTTCCCTGCCATCGGTACAATCCATCATCGATGCAGAGAAGTCTGCACCCAACGGCGCTCGAGTCTTCGTGGGATATATGCGCCGCTATGCCCCAAGCTATTTGGAGACATTCAAACGTGAAGTGGCTAGCATCCCTAAAATTCTCTACGCACGAGTTCGTGACTTCAGTGGGCCCAATGCCCAATTTGTCGACCAGAGCGGTACTTTCCAAGTCAAAAACTCTGACTACCCTCAAAGTGCTTCCAAGGAGCGAAACACTCGTCTCAAGAGTCTCTTCCAGGAGGCTTTCCCAGGGTTGGAGATCACAGAAGAGAGAGAGAAGTACTGTCGTTTCCTTGGAAGCTTAGGCTCTCACGATATTTCCCTCATGCGTGAGACCTTCGGATTACCCAATAAGATCGACGGGGTATCTGTGAACGACCCTTTCTATAGTGCAATCATGTCATTCACCAATAAGGATGGTTCGAAGTATTCCATTACTTATGAGAGTGGCATTGACAACGTCCCTATTTTTGACGCCCACATCGCTGTTTATGGTACGAAAAAGAGGGTTACGATCAAGGTATGCAGCAATATGGTATCCGTGGCAAGAACACATAGTCTAATAAAACTATAGTATGAGAGCCCTTACGTCAAGGGCCTTCCAATCTACGTCGAGGTCGAGGAGCTGAACGAGCAGAATGAGATGCAGCGACGCACTATGCTATCATCATATGAGGATACATACACCGCAGAGTTACAGAACCTTTACGAGGTTTTTGCCAATGGCAAGGAAATCAAGACAACTGTCGAAGATGCAAAGAAGGACCTAGAAATTTTTGATATGATGTACAAGAAGTGGGATATGAAATAGACTGTTGAGTCAGCGGACGTAAATATCGCAAGATAGATAGATTGAGTTCTCTCCGCTCCAAGTTAAAATTTTGTACGTGCCCCCTTCTCACTAGGCAGTGAGACTTTACCCAATATTTCCGTGTTACTAATAATTCAATGGGAAGCCCTGGGGGTGGATTTTAATGACACGGAAAGAGCACTCTTGTATGGGAAGACCTAGAATCAACAGATTGTTAATGCACAGTTTATACTTTTTTGTATTCGAAAATGAAGTAGCCAGAATCTAATTGAACCTCGGAACTTGGAAATCTAACTGAATCTCGCATAAGTTGAGTCTCACATAAGCTAAATTATATATGACCCGGGTTGAGTATCGCTCTGATAACCTTGGAAGGTTTTTATCCATAGCAAATGATCGTACTCCGCTGCCAATGACATTGAGAGACAGCTTCAAGACAGAAACTATATACTAAAGTCACCTTTCAAACGAATATCTTTAGAGGAGGCGCCAACATACACGCCAAATTTCCCGTGTGGCGTGACCCAGGTTTGCTGTACTGTGTTCCAATAGCTGATATCCTTGCGAGTCAAGTAGATGTATACCTTTTTAGTCTCCCCATCCCTCACATAGACATTCTCGAAGCCGCGTAAAATCTTTGTCGGATTCTCGGCCTCATCTGGTAGCTGCAGATAGAGCTGGGCAATCTCCATGCCGTCGTAAGGGCCAGTATTGTGGATGCTCATTGAGACAACTACAGCGACATCATACATGCGGGAGTCGCCACCAGACGCGTCGGCAACATACTTGAGGGGAGTTTTGACGGCATTATCAAGATCAGCCTGCTTGTTAACCTCGAGGTCACCGTAGCTAAAATTAGAGTACGAGAGGCCATGGCCAAACCAAAAACGTGGCGTCTTGTTTCTTTTTTCGAATCCGCGGTAATCCACAGAAACGCCTTCAGTATAGTTGATCTGGGGATAAGGCTGTGGTTCCTTGACGATGTAAGGCTGATCGTAGTCGGAGATGTTTTTAGCAATTGTATAGACAAGTCTGCCTGATGGATTTGTTTTTCCATAGAGAATGTCAACAAGAGCAGCTCCAAGTTCCTGGCCACCGAGGTTAGCCCAGACCACAGCGGTGACATTAGGGTGTTCGATCCAAGCCTAATAAATATTAGATGTTAATCTCAGGGTTCGCTTTGGTCCTAGCAGAAAGAGAGCTCGCAGACTAACCTCCATATCAACAGGTCCGACAGATTGGATGATGGGGATAGTATTGTCACAATTGTCAGCCACTGTTTGGATTAGATCGTCACCGTTATGTAGCAAGCTTAGGTTACGGTCAAAACTCTCGCCGGCGAAAGACGAGACTACCGGAATACAGACAGTTGCTCGTTTGGCAATAACGGTGGCATAGGTCAGATTTGTCGAAGTAGACCAATCTACAAGGGTCAAATCTTCAGCGGCTCTCTGTTGAATAGCACTGATGGGATCAACCAAACGAGGATCTGTATGATTCGACTTGTTAGTAAAAGAAGATGCTTGCGACTTCCCATACCGAGAGTTACGTACAGAATGTAGACCCAGATCCGCCACCGTTAGCAAGTGTACCGTGTGCGAGGCCAATGCTGAGTTCACTCAACCCATATGACTCGCTCAGCGTTGTTTCGTAGGGATCAGTCCCGGAGCCGTAACCGTATTGATTTGGTCCGTAGGGATTCTGACCTGCCGCGGGGCCAAACAGAGAAATGGCAGTTGGCTTCCGAAGTGGGAGGCCCATCTTGCCTGGTGTGTTTTTTAAGAGAACTGTACCGGCAGCAGCAATCTCACGAGCGACAGTTCTGTGTCTTTGACGCTGTGCATCAGAGATAGCCAAACGTGGATCGTCAACCAGATTGACCCTAGGGTAGCCACGGTCCTGGCCGAGGAAGAAATACGGTGTTAAAATGCGAACAGCGGCATCAGTAAGACGCCACTCAGGTACGGAACCGTTGTGGATAGCAATAGTGTAGTTTGCTCCAAAGTAGGACCAACTTGAGCCAGCAACCCCAACACCAGGCATATCCTGATCCATGCCGGCGAGAATGGCAGCTACACCCGATTTGAGCGCAAACCAATCGCTTTGGGTATAGCCTTGGAAGCCGAGGTGTGTTTTTAGAATATCATTGATCAAATATGAGTTTTGGGATGCCTGGGAATTGTTGGCGTAGGGATAGCTCGTCATGACACAGGCTGGGTTGGCACGCAAGGCCTCGGCATATGGCCAGATGACAACCTCATGGAGTGGCTTGTTGTCGATATTGCTCGAATAGTAAGTTCTGTTATAAGCTTGGCCGTCATATGCAGCGTATTGCTTGACCTCGGCCTGCACTCCTGCTGCCTGATGGCCTTGAACTGTCTCGTATCCAGCCACGCCTATCATGTAGGGGTCGGCACCAAAACCCTCGAAGTTTGTACCTCCACCTACTGTACGACTCAGGGCCAGAACGGGACCGAGAACAGCATGAACACCTTTGGCCCTGTGCTCCTCTGCAATGGCAAAACCGCGGGCACGGATGAGTTCACGATCCCAGGTCGATGCCGCTGTTATACCAGGAGGGAAACCCGTGGCAAACCTGTGACTATTTCCAATGCCTTTGACAGATAAACCCCTATCAGTACAATTCTTGCTCTTTCTCTCCTTTCTGAGATAAAACAACTCACCAGTATCACTATCAGTGTAGCACAAGCCAGTGAAGTTGACTCGAGGAATGGCGTCGATATTTCCTTGGCAGGTATGATCCATTACGTTAGGTTTGTTTCTATATTTACGGTCAGATATAACAGATTTTATGAAGTCCTTAAGCCATGAGTAATATTCAACTCACGGGAAGCCATTTCCTGTGCAGATTTTTACTTTCTCCTCGACCGTCAAGAGTTCGACAAACCGTCTAGCTTTGGCAATAGCGACATCCCAACCGCTTCTCCCAGTGGCGTTAGGGCTCGGGTAGCTATAGAAAGAGTCTGGCTGACGAGGATGGAGTAGGTCTGGCTCAATGTTCTTTGGATCACCTTGAGCATGGACAACAGTGAACGCAGTGAGAAGATGCAAAAGACCTAGTAAAGGCACCATTTTCATTGAGGGGATGAAAACTGATAGAGTAAGAGCTCCAGATCAAATACACAGTTTGTTTCCCCCTGTAATCAATATCCCCAGACTTTTCCTGCAGGACATATCCTCAAACTTATATATGACTGCGTTCCCCCACAAATCTACTCCACACTTCGGTTTTCCCCAGAGTTCGGTTCAGCCGGTGTTTTGCCGATTCCGACTCCAACTCAGGTTAGCCCCCGCGCTCCAGGTTTTCCCTTCTTCTTGCAAGCGGGGACATAGGGATGGCAAGTTGTTCTCAAGCTCCTATTACCGATCTAGGGTTCTGCTTTGTCTATTAATCGCTGCAGGGTGTCTCCAGTGCTGATTGGTTGAGGTTTCCACGGTTCAGAGAGCGCCTGAATTCGAGCAACCATTTAGGTCAGATTGCCCGAATAGCCCGGCTTCCTTGGGTTGTAAATTCAATCCCAACTCAAATCAGGGCTCGGCTGAAAGTTCTGGAAACCCCGGTTTTAACATCCCTATCCCTTTGCGGGGGCTTCTCAGGGGTCGTAAGTCAACGAATGGAAGGGAAAGCATGCAAGGTGTTTTAAAGCTTCATAGTGAGCATGTCACAAAGCGACAAAAGGCACTACGCGCTTGCCAACAGTGCAAATATTCTAAAGTGAGTGACGAATCAATAATCATGTAAATCCCTAGCGTGCATTCGCAATGAAAGATTAACAATCTAGCACAGAAAAGGTGCAATCGTATCAGCGATTCACCCCGTTGCGAACGTTGCGATATAGATGGTTGGCCATGCTCGTTTGAGAACACGCCCCAGTCCATTGACACGGGGGCAAGAAGACCCCTTGGCAGACATAATGGCAGCTTGAACCCTTCATCGACGTCGAAAGCATCTACTCATGCAGTATATACCGAAGAACGTTCGGTGGTGACAGAAGCTCCATCACGCTTTACAGGCCCTGACATCGCACTTAGCCCAGATACCTCCTCACAAATCTCCAATTATGTATCCATCGACCCCCCGAGCCATACAAGGCACTCTTCTAGGCCTACTAAGCCTGCTCAATTATTCGCTACATCACCAGATTGGGAGAGCTCTAATTCCAATCTGCACCCACATCCTCTACCTGCAACCCCAGCAACATCAGCGTCTGAGAGCACTCCTGAGTCACGTTACGCTACAATGTTGAGTATCATGGAGCACAGAGATGCAGGTCTCGCAAATTCCGATTCGCTTCAAGGATTCAAGCTCATCTCAGGAACGAACCCGCTTTCTGCACTCCTTGGCAAAGACTTAAAGCACACAATTGTTACCAACAGCTGCTCTTTCCGCACGCCAGATCCAAGCCCCGATGCAATCAAAAGACCACCATGGAAAGGTCGTCCAAGCATTCATAATTGTGACTGGGAACAGCTTTACCGTGATCGCAGGGTCTCGGAGCCCCGGCTGCAGTATTTACGTGCCACTGGCTGCTTTCAACTCCCCCCAGCAGCTCGTTGTGCGGAGCTTCTCGACACATTTTTCACCTACATTCATCCAATGCTCCCCGTCATCGACCGGAAAGATTTTCTCTTATCCTATTATGGGTCTGACGAGACTCCACCGCTTATCGTGCTGCACGCCGTGTTCCTGGCTGCATCACGGTACATGCCGGGTGATGGACTGGCTTCAAACAGTGCATCTGAGATTCGAAGCCTCTGCGACGAGCTCCACGCAAAGGTCCTGGCGTTGATGGATATAGATATCTCACATGAAAGACTTGCCGTCATCCAAGCTTCCCTTATTGCAAGTCTCCATTGGGAGGGCCGCGAAGGGCTGAATTCGGCTATTGACAGCCTGAGTCTTGCAGTACGAGGCTGTCAGGAGATGGGTCTCCATAGGAAGACGGAGACGTTGCATTCCACTGTTCCCATTAACAAGGGGTTGCACTCAGTTCATCGGCGTATATGGTGGTCTGTATATATGCTAGACCGGTTCTGTGCTGCACAGGAAGGTACCCCTTTCCTGATTAACAAGGAAGATTGCGATGTGGAATTCCTGACAGAGAATGATCTTACTGACGAAAGCTATATCACTGTACGAGCCACATTCATCAACCTATCAATAGCAGCTCTAATTGACAACGCGGTCCGGTGCCTCTACGCCCCTGGCAGAGATAATAATACACTTTTCTCCACCCAGGGCGTGACCCTCAGACAGAGACTGATTCTCCAAGTAGAGGAGCTCGAGAATAATATTCATGACACACTCATTTCAGGGCAAGGAGTTGAAAACGCGCTGAAGGAGGCACCGCAAGATGTATCGGTTCTCTGTGGCGCTATTCTTCTGACGCAGTAAGTTCAAATCAGATGACCCCGATTCCAATGCAGCATGCTAATTAATACCAGCCTAGATGCCGTACGAATCCTGATACACCGACCTTTTATCCTTTATTCGGAACTTTGCCATCCTCATCCATATACATCAAGAGTCGCGTGCCGGCAGATAGCAGGTAGCATTCTCTCTCGCCTAAACCTGCTTCTGAAATACGACCTGCTTCAATTCTCATGGCCGTTTACAGTTTACGCGGTCGTCAATTGCCTACTCATCTACTGGTACGATATCTCGTCACAGCCACCCATGGCTCCCGCTGCGCTGCAGGCCGCTCGGAAAGATTACTCGGGGGTGGTCAATTTGCTAAGAGTCATGGGTAACACTTGGTGGGCAGCGGCAGCCAAGCACAAACTTGCTCTGGCTCTCGCGCGTGTTGCAGGCAGGATTCAATCCAATAAGCAGCAAGACAGCCCCGACACCTGGGCGGCGCAGAGACAGGCTGTGAACACAACCGCTGAGTCTAGCGTAATCACTGATTCTGATTTGAATACGGAATACGGAAAATCTTCTATCCAGCACTCTAGAGAAGATAGTGAGCAGTATGGAGGTGTGAACGGTGCGTTTGAGAATGAACTATTCTTCGACAGTGACAATATCGACTATTGGTCATCATTAGGCCTCGATTTTGATATGGATGTGGCAGGAAATATTTTTAGCATTGAGCAACTTGGAAACATTTTGTAAAGCTTTCATTTTATGCTGATTTGCGGTCAGAAGTTTTGCGAAACGAGAGAATTAATTATTATTCAGGCATAACTTCTATCTATTGAATGTTTTCCTACTCAAGCTAATTCTCCAGGCTTGATTGGAATCGATAGCCCCTTCTCGCTGCCCTCCCTGGCCAGTTCAACGATTTTAATGATATTCCGGGCATCTTTTGCAGACACAGGAACATTGTCTTTACCTTCTATTGCATTTGATAAAATGTCGTAAAAAGCACGATAGGATAGGGGTGAAATATTCGGGTATGGGAAGCTCTGCAAACCTCCCTCCCCTCTTTGGGATAGTTATAGTACATGTAAGCAAGCAGCTTTAGCTGCCGGCCGAAGAGAAAAGAAGTTTTTGTTTTTTTTTTCAGCAACTAAATACCCTATGGACGATGAACAGTCGGACATATACCTACTTGTTCTAGTGTGCATCGATTCTGTCTTCCGACTGGCGCAAAGACTAGTCTCGTCGGAACGGTGGTGGAATAATGTTCAAAATTGTATGTATATTGTATTTGGAATCAATACATGAAGAAAGTAAGTTAAGCGACGCTCACAGAGCCTCGGTCATAATACCAACACACACATGACCAGCAATCGATCGCAAGCAACCGGTATAAAGATAAGATAATAACTAGGAAATCACAAAATCAAATGAAAAAATAACAGATATCTAAACCAGCCTCTGCCAGCGAGCAAGGCCCATGCTCACAACGACAAGAGCAGCCATGACACCAATGATGCCAAAGAACCAAGCGAGACCACCGTCGTCCTTTCCAGGGACATTGACGTTCATACCGAACAAACCACAGATCAGGTTCATAGGGACAAGGATCGTAGCAATGAGGGTGACTTTGCTAAGAACCTTGTTGACATGGTTGCCCAGGGCAAGATTGGTGACGTTCAACTGAGCCAAATAATTGGTGTGGGACCGACTCAGCATCTTTTCAAAGTGGCCCAAGTTGGACATCATTGTCACGACGTGATCCTGAATATCACCAAGATACAGACCAATATCACCACGAGGAGTGACTGAGTACTGTTCGTTGCAGCGCTTGGAGAAACCACGAATGACATCCGCCTTGCCACCCAGCAGCCGCATCAGTGACATGACCTTTTTCCGCAACCCTCCAATGCGGGGCAGGAATGATTCGAAATCGTCCACTCGAGCAATGAAGACATGATCTTCAATAGCTTCGGACTCAAGCTCAACATCCCGAATGACTGGACCAAAGCTATCAACAATATCATCAATCATGGCGTAACAGATCCAGTCACTGCTCAAAGACACGTAATCGCGCAGCTTGCCAATACGCTTTCGAACATTCGACGCGTGCGGGTTATCCACAAAGGAGAATGTCAAGACCCCGTCACGGAAAACCACCATGTAGAAGTTGACAGGCTCCAAGAACTCCTCGCTAGTCTTGTCCATTTGGTAGAAAGTGCGGAAACAGACAAAATAGTACTGCTTGAACAACTCAACCTTTTCGCGCGCTTCCTGGGTTTGAATATCCTCCTGGGTCAAAGGATGAATGGAAAAAGCCTTGGAAATGGCATCTAGTTCTGCCTCGGTTGGGTTGACCACATCCAGCCACCACACACCTCCTTCAGGGCCCAGCTGGAAGAGGTCTCGGAAGCTATCACCTGGGAGCACCAGATCACCCAATTCGGCAGCGTGCACAGTTGTCTGGGACTCAGATGAAAAGAACCCAAAGCGAGTGGGGTTGTTGTTGTTTGGAAGGGTTTCAATTGGCACCTTCTCACTCATGACCTTGGGAACAACAACACTTACCATTTCATCTCCTGTTGGGCAAGTTGTAGACGCAGTAGAATCCGATTGGTTGATCTCTTCCACGTCCATCTCCTTGGCTCCGGGACGCAGATCACAGAAGATCCGGGGCTTCCTGCTCTGTGAAGACAGGCTATGCTTGCGCTGGCCCGCGGCCTTGGTCTTTTGGTGCAAGGCGACAAACTCTTCCAACTCCTCATAGTCGATTACGGGAATTCGGCCAGGCTCCTCGTAAGTTGGCACACGGGCCTCCTCTGGTGCATCAATAGGGACCTCGCTGGGTTGAGGTCGAACGACACTAGCGTTGCTGAAAGTTGGTCGGCGTCGGGGCTGCGTTGCGCCCGATACAGTACGATGCAGAATTGCTTCAATGTCAGGAGGACCATGGCTATCGAGGGTGTTGGCACGTTCACGTCGGCGCGGGTCGGCAAAGGCATCGACGGAGTTTGGTGGGGACGAAGAGCGGGCAGACACGGAAGACTTGCGAGAGACGTTGGCTATGTCGGGCTGGACGATGCTGATTCTGCGGGGAATCGGATGGGCAGTAATCGGGTCGACCGAGAAGCGTCGGTCCAGTGGGCTTCTCTCTTCATCCTCCTCGGCTACAGCTTGCTCAAAGCTACTCCGTGCATGTTCAAAGTCGCGGAATAGCGGGCCACCCTCACGCAGAGCATCCTGAGGCTGGAGCAGGTCAGACCGTTCCGACATCTCTGGTCCAGTCCATTGAATAGCAGGAAGTGGGATATCTCGTTGGGGCTCCATTGCGTTGGCACCGGGCGTATCTAGACGGTGATCATCCAGCTCTGGCACAGGCGTGCTGAACCGGGTCAGATACACGTCCCTCTCGGAGTGCGGAGTGTCGGACATTGTGGGCGGAAAACCGACCAAGTGAGTCTTCTATTAGAACGCCAGGATGGGCTACTAGTTTGAATTGTTTTTGAGTCCCGGGCCGGGTTTGTCTTCGTTTTTTGTTCTGGTGATAATTATAATGTGGTTGCTATGCGGCAGCACACGAACAGCCACAGACGCAAGCCGGTGTTAAGAGAACCGAGACGATACGGGTCTCTATCCACGAGCCAGACCCTCCACAAGGGCCTGGCGTTTTCGGACACACGTCTGGCTGCCGTAGAATTGGGAGGTGGTGTAGGCCCAGTTAGGGGGGTCGAGTGTCTCCCCCGCAGAAGACCCGGAACTTAGGGCCCGCGAAAGGGTGAAGGAGAGAGGCTGAAGAGTAGCGAAGTCCCGCCAACTTGAATGAATGCGACGAAGAGGGCGAATGCGCCAGGTTTGCCGGTGAAGCGGAGTCGAGCGAGGTGCGTTGAAGCGAGCTGACCACGAGATCAGACCGCAATAGCAGAATAAATATCTGCTGTAAAGTGTGTGAGTTTGTAAGGTAACAAAAAGAGGAAGAAAAAAAACTCCTGTGTAGTGGGAGTTTGGGGGGGGGTGTATGAAGAAGGAAAGGTTTGTGGCGCTTTGGGGTGGCGAGCGGAGTTTTCTAGCGGAGCTTCTCTGGGGGAGTTTTTTTTGCGCCTGTGTATGCTTGCGGGCCTTTTGTCCCGTCCCGTGTCTGCGCTTCCTTCTTCTATTCTACGCCCTCTCGTGCAGATTATGACTGGTCAGACTTTCGCCTGCTCCTTTGATCAGCAGCCGATATTGCTTCTTTCGCGGATAATTTCTCTCTAATTTTATATTTGGCATAAAGGGGACCAAGATCCAACACCCCCCCCAAACAACTGTGTGGGTCACGGTTACAGGCGATTCCCGTACAAAAGTCCCCGTACAATGGAGTCTGGCACAAAGGAGGACACCGCTTAGTACGAGGCATTTGCCTTTTTTCCCTTTGATCTTCCTGTAGGGCTAGAGGGCCATTGGGAGCCGGGAAGTTAGGCAGTTCATGCGTCGGTCCTAGCGCTGTCTGTCTGACGTCTCCCTTTCCATAACACTTGGCTAAACTGGTTTAAAGCCGGGAGGAATTGGGGGCATTTGTGCAAGGCCTTCAAGATCCTGATTAGGCAGGTTTCGTGTTGTGCTCCGTCCCTGGGCCCGCACTGGATGACGATAGTGCAGTGTCGTAGTGTACGTAGTATTCGCCGGGATTTGCTTCAGAGAGGTATAGATCTCTTTCAATCGACATGAACCAGACTTGCAGCAGCTGCTCACCATGCATGCAATCCAATCATGGGCCAATTGTTTGATCAGCTCCACAAGTGATCCCCGGTGTCGGGCTGGATTTTTTTTGGCGCCAAGCCCCGCATCGAGTCATCCTAAGAAGGCACATACTCCCTCCACCTCATCCCAAGAGGACCATTCCACGCCATGGACTCGTTCACGATCCGAACCCCTTGCTCCTCGGCCAACATTGGCCCTGGCTTCGATGTCATTGGCCTGGCGCTGTCTCTCTACCTCGAACTCCGCGTCACCGTCGACTCCTCCAAAACCTCTTCTCAGCTCCCATTGAATTGCGCCATTACCTACGAGGACCAGAGCAAAAGCACCGAGGAGATCAGCCTGGATCCAGAGGTTAATTTGATTACTCGCGTTGCGCTCTACGTCCTCCGCTGCCACAACCAGCGCGCCTTCCCCGTCGAGACCAATGTTCACATCGTCAATCCTATCCCGCTGGGGCGGGGTCTGGGATCATCGGGTACTGCAGTCGTCGCAGGTGTCATGCTAGGAAATGCTGTCGGAAAGTTGGGCCTTAGCAAGGATCGCTTGCTAGACTACTGTCTCATGATTGGTAGGTCACTCCCTCGTTCCCGTGTCGTGTGCGAGATTGCTGGTAGTAGACACGAGGGTTTGGACCCATTGCAACTTCATCACCACAAATCAGACGGAGCAACGTCAAGGATAGACTTCATGTACATGCGCTGACTGATGAACATAGAACGACACCCGGACAACGTGGCAGCGTCCCTTTTCGGAGGGTTTGTGGGCACCTATCTGAACGAACTCAAGCCCGAGGATGTCGCACGAAAGGAGATTCCTCTCAGTGAAGTGCTGCCTGCTCCGGCAGGTGGTATTGACACTGGTTTCCAACCTCCAGAGCCACCGCTTGGCATTGGCCACTACAGAAAGTTTAACTGGGCTCCAGAGATCAAGGCCATTGCTATCATCCCGGACTTCGTGGTGCCCACCGCCAACGCACGCAACGTCCTTCCCAAAGAGTACTCTCGTGCAGATGTGGTACGTATTGGCATTGAGTGGGGTCGATTTGCTTTATTCCATGCAGTAGTTCTAATATTTTACAATTCCAGGTCTTCAATCTCCAGCGTGCTGCATTACTTCCTGCAGCCCTGGGAAGTTCCCCACCAGACCCTGATATGATCTTTCTCGCAATGCAAGACAAAGTGCATCAGCCATACCGCAAGACCCTGATCCCCGGCTTGACTGAGATCCTGCAGTCAATGACTCCAGCCACGCAGCCGGGTTTGCTAGGAATCTGTCTGTCCGGCGCTGGCCCAACAATCCTAGCCCTAGCCACCGACCGCTTTACCGAGATTGCAGACCGCATTATCGCACGGTTCGCCACGAACAATATCACCTGCCAATGGAAGCTTTTAGAGCCGGCTCAAGAGGGCACAACCGTGACTCAAGCGTAAATCTAATGCATTGTTACCACACGTCATCGGATCGAAATCCCCCATCTTGGCTAAGTCCAACGTCCATGACGCGTGTGCGCATGCGCGCGGGGGTCGAAGACACTCCGTTCAATCATGGCTTTTGAACCTGCGAACGTGTATGTGCTGGTAGATGCTGTTCGGCTCTGAAATTGTCGCTTCGAGGTCGCGTGCCCATCGTGAACCTTTTGGTTTCACCGCTGCTTCCTTTAGGCTGCATGCGCTTGGGACGCCGAACTTTTTTTTTCTTTTGGAAAATATCCTGACACACAGGCTGGCCCATCTGATCTTGAGATCCTGCACGTAAATCATGTGGCTTGGACACACACAACAAGCCTTGGGCATTAAACTATAGACATAAACGTAGATGAATCACGAGAAATTAAAACATTTTATGATATATCTCTTGCTTTCACCATTAGTATTTTGGATATTCTTCTTTCTATGATTAATTTAATCAAATCAAAAATAAGTGTAGAAATTTTGAGGTGAATTGATTAGACATGAACACATTGATCGAGAGCAGTGGTGATCACCACAGTATGACTCCAGGCGGAGGCGGTGGGCAAATGACACTCTCGCGATAAGCCGCGAACCCGCGACGTGGTTCTCCGCTGAGACTACGTTGACACAGACAAGATGGACGATTTACTAGCACCGATCCAGGATATCTTTGAGGGTCAGATTGTATGTTCTGCGCTGTTATTTTATGCAAAATAAGACCATCTTTCTAATTACTGTGGCAGGACTTTCATGGTCAACGCCTAGCAGAGCTTCTGAGCACCGCTCTACTGATCATCTCTGGGGTATGTCAACTACGTTCAAAACAAGCTTTAGTATAAGCAAGAAATGATTTATTCATACTGATACGGGGTACCACAGGCTATCAGCTTCATTGTCGGTTTCATTTACAAAGATATTCACCTCACTCTCTGGGTCGGCCTCGGCGGAGCCCTTCTCACGGCCCTGGCGGTGGTTCCTCCGTGGCCTATTTATAACCAGAATCCAGAAAAATGGCTAGGTTCTGGAGGGAAGAAAGCTGGCGGTCCGCAGGTGGTAGTTGACGGTGTTAAAGTTGCTTGAGGCAGAAGACACCATGAATGTCTACGCAACAAATACTAGGACGGGAAATACTTGAGAATATCTAAAATGGACTTCATTGAATACCATGCTCATGGCTACCTGAACGCCAATAAAAAAGAAAATAGTTTCATCCTCTCTTCAAATACCCCTTTTCTCCCGGGAGATATCATAATGACCATTGAAGTTGTATGCGTGGCAGCAGCCTGGCCGCCCAATGTATCGTTGCCGGTCCTCCGATGTCTCTGTTCTCCATTTACCGACCATACTTCTGGAACTCCCAGTCACGGTTGTCTAGTGGGCATACTTGGCGAGTCTTCAACCATCTCGAAATGCAGTGGAAGTGGAAGGCATGCTGGTCAAATCTGTTAGCTTCGGAAGCCTTTCGGGGTAGGCTGGAAGATCACTTACGTTGCAAATACCCCAGGCGACAGTACACTCCTCCGTTGTCGACGAGCCCTGGTTGGCTTGACATTCGATGCCTGTGTTCCCACAGATTAGCTCCCATCTCGATCAGCGTAGCTCAGATCCTCTCAACATACACAAGTCCATGATGTGGTTTCGGCAGTTATCAACGACGATGTCCCAGGCCCAGAGGGCAACAGCATTCCACTGGATGAATAGATCAGCTTCTGTATCGGGGGCGTTATCATGACTTCGTCCCCAAGGTTTACTATACCTTCTTAACCTCAAACTTCTTCTTTCCATCAGCAGCGCCGCCTTCAGAGCCCTTGGCGACAGCTTTGCCCTTGGAGGCACTTCCAGACGCTTCCTTCATCTCCACGTCCGCCATGTTTCCGAGTTCTTGAGATGTAAATTCGTAATGTAATGTGCTTCGGAGCTGGTGGGTTGGCGATAAAGCATCGGCAGTCGGCGGTCAGATTTGTTGGCAAATGGCGGCTATGTTAGCTGGGGACCTTGGTCGACTGCTGTATTCAATCAGAGCACGAAAGAACCGATGTAGGACCTCAGGCTGTAACCTCGCAAATGCAAATCCGTGGCAGGGTATGAGGCTCCAACAATCGGAAACCCCCACTGTTTGGTCGAAGCTGAAAGTGGCGGAGGTCTTAGTCATGTCAAGTCCCCGCCCAACCTCATGACTCTTCCGTCACTCTCTTTCCCTCTTACTACCGCTTGGTTCATGACTATGTTTTCCGCTTGCGCTTATTTGATGTCGTTCTCTTTTGCCTAGAAGGTATTTTCTCTTCGCTTTTGATCTCACTGCTCAGTACTCGTTCTTTTCTCTGCTTCGGCGTTGGAAATATCTTAATATTGTCGACGGCTGCTGAGCAGTGACTGGACTTTCTCCTTGATATCCTTATCTTCATTCCTGTGTTTTAAGCGTCTGCGCTTTTCCTTACTCCCTTTTTTCCCTCAATCTTCCAATCAGGCTGCCTATTTTTCAAGCCACTTGTCGACATGTCGACCCAATCTCCTCACCCACCCACCCCCAAGGGCTCGCGCAACAACAACCGCCGCGCTCCGAAGAAGAATTCAACACCTATCGCACAGAAAACTACCATGCTTAGCACACCTCCTTCCTCTCCGCCACGCAATATGAGCCCGGCGGGCGGAGTGACGGATTCATCCAACAACATTCAGTCCAAGAAGAAACCACCTCGCTCGGGAAAGAAGCCGAAGGACGCAAATCGGGCATCACCTGCTCCCAACTCGGGACATCGCCACACTTCATCCAACCCGAATGTCATGTCCCCACAGGTGAATGGGAATGCCGCTTATGCTGGTCCAACCTTTCATGCGTCTCCTGCGCCGTCAGCCTTACCTATCCCAAGCTTCTTTTCGAAATCGGTCCCGGAATCAGATCTTCCTCCCACTCTGGAAACTGACAGCGATAATGCTGAAACGGAGCCTGAGATTGAAACGACGCCATCTAGGCCACGTGCCAGACCTCCTCCCGCTGGCGATCAGAAGGATTCCACCCCACTTGATTTCTTGTTCAAGGCGGCTATACAGGCTCGCCAACCTAATCCCTTAAGTAGTCCAGATGTGACTGCGCGCATGGGTTCACCTCAAACAGAGCCAAGGCATACGGCCTCTAACCCACCTGGCGGAGTATTTCCATTTGAGATGGAATCCTCAGATCATCCTCGCGCTTCACAAATCGGTCCTTCGTTTGCACCCTCTTACCAGGATCGCATGAATGCGCTGCGTTCATCTAAATCACCTGCCGAGGCCCCGGAGAGTGATGAGCAACGTCGACTGAAGACCGAACAGTTGAGACACCTGCTTCTTAACCCACGGCCGCAGAAGCCGCCTTCGTCGGTGTCACCATCTCAACAACAGCCGGCCATGTACGGAACCTCAAGCGATAAGGGCAATGTGCCTCACTATGCTACTCCTTTACGAACCCACTCGGGACCACCTACGAACGGTTACAACCCTCTCAACAATCTGCTCCAGCAGTATCCCAACAATACCGCTCGTCCACAGACCCACGCCAACGGCATCCAACATGGCCGACCCACGGAGTCTCCAATCGGTCACGAAGTTCCTACTTCTTACTACAACCGCGGCACATCATCTCCATACGGCCATCATTTCCCGGCAAATGGGCCAGTGTCACCGCCCGGCCCAGCGAATGGCTATCTTTCTCCTCAGCCTCAGTACATGACTCCTCCTTTCAATAGGCCCACGAATCCTCCGTCGCCTCCTAAGGCGACCGACACGAAGAAGATGGAGGATGATCTTCGCCGTATCCTAAAGATCAGCGCCGGTCCCGGTATCCAGAGTTCCTTTGCATAGATTTGACTTTCCATTCACTCAGCTGCATCAGATATCTATTCCTGGTAAACGGCGCAGCATGTGTACCTTTTCATTCTCGTTTTTCTTTTCCTGTGTTTTACTCGTATATTGCTTTCTTTGCCATGTGTATTTGTCCATTCTCAACATTCGTTACTTGTTTTATGCATTCGGTCAATAGGGATAAATCTGGGCAGGTCCACGGTCTCCCTCGGTGGCATCTATTTTGATTTCGCATTCGCGCGCTATCGGGTACTTGGGTTGGTGGTGTTTCTGCGATACACAATGATCTTGTCACTCGGTATAGTTGTCATGGTTAGGTCTTTTTTTCTCTCTTTCTCTTTCTGCGACTCTTCTTCGCTTTGAACAAGAGGATGATGGACCTTCATTTGCATCGCTCGGAGTCAGGATCTTTCCAAGTGCTTCTACGTGGGTTGGGGTTGTGGGGACGGTCTAGCTGATGCTACCGATGATATGCATATGCCCTTGAGTTTGTTTTGGTTTTGTTATTTTGAATTTTATATGCCTTTCTACATGTTCATTCATTTGAGTCTTTCATTGCTGATTTTTGTTTTTGTTTTTGTTTTTTTTGAGTTGTCGTGCATACGCTTTGTCCTCTCGTGGTTGTCAGTGATTACTGGCGCAGCTTCCGTTGCCCAGGGTCGAACTACCACCAGGCCTTCGTGCTTCCCTTCGTACTGTCCCTCTGGCATGAATATCATACCGTCCGCTCCTTAATCATATTCCCAGCTAGTTCTAGTATCACGTATACCATCTCAGCCATGCAAACACAACATCCCAAATTGTGGATGTAATGGCTGTTTCAATACCACACTAGCTCATAGAAGTCTCCAAACGTCCTCTATTTATTTAAATCATTTGTAGACTACATATTCAGTCAATTCCTATCATTAACGACGCTTGCTATGGAGTAGTTACAATGTATCCTTGGCGGAATCGTACAGAAGTCAAGCCACGCCGTTTTAGCGAGCAGCAGCCACAGGGAGCCACTGTGGGCAGCGCCGATCGCAATAAGAAACTGGGCCAGAACTGAGTTTTGGGCTTGACGAGCCAAAGAACTTGTTTCGGCAAGGAATGAGCTGTCATCAGCACAATGCCTTTCAAGCACGAATCACCGATGCCATGATCTTACGAGAACAGCCACTAAGTACTATGACCGCTGACGTGAGTTGCTGGGAGCGTTACAATCCCCCCTTAATCTCCTCGAGTACGGAGTACAGCGTCTCCACAGTGTGGCGAGTGTCTAATTTTATCCACTGGAGTCGGCAAAACGAGTTTGATTCGACCGTGGCTCTTTGATTTAGCCATTGAGGTCATGGCTCCCATGTACATATATCTTGGATAACTGGGAACACGATCTCCTAACGAGGTGCTGGTCCATTGATCATAGTATTAGTACCCCGTTTGTCGCCTTTGGGCATCCAGGTCTTTCATCTTCAGGTCCACGAAGCGGGGAACTAGATCCCCTCGCCGATCGGTCTCAGTCTGATGAAGCTTAAATCAGAACGCCACGATAATCGCTGGTTTGGAGAGTGGCTGAGGTGGTCAGGTCCCCATTGCATGCAGGTAGAATACGGAGCGCGGGCAGTAACAGGCCAGGACATCAGCTTATGACATGGCCATCTGAATTTATAACCGCAATGGGCAAGACATGCCAATATACATTCTGTAGCAGGGCTATGTCATGATCTGCATGCCGGTCCTGGATGCGGCCAGGGGGAGGAGAGAGGATTGGAATAAAATAGAAAACGGATCCTGAAATGCCCTAAATCGCTGGATCCCCAAAGTAAAGTCCCAAATCCTAAAGACTAAAAAAAAATCACGGGAAACCTGGGCCCTTCTCCTTCCTTACCTAACCCTTTTTCCCTTTCTCCCTCGACATTCCTGGCACTTTGTCGTCCACCTGCCGATCCGTCTAATCGGGGTCTCGGTCGCCAATGACCGCTTTGCCCTGGATTTTCCCCTTCGCAAATCTCCATCCCCAACCACCACAATGGCCAACGCGTACGTCGCTTCTCTGTCTCTGACTTGCATCTGCTAATCTCGCTGCGCAGATTTGGCTCGGCATGGCGCTCCTTCTGGCATACGATGACCTCGTATGATCGCCATGCCTCCCACGATTCTCCCTATCGAACCGGCCGCCACGTCCCTCTCAGCCAAAGCCGCCATGAACCTCTCACATCCATTGCCACCAGCGCAATCGAATCTCGCCCGGACCTCTCTGGCTCCTACGATGATGAGCCGTCAAAGGGAATGACCGCCGTGCAATCAACTGAATGGTCCGGCTCCCCAACCGACGGACGCTCTCCGAGTCGCCCATACTCCCCTGGAATGCGATCCATGGCCTCGCAGAAACGGAAATCCAACGACCAGGAAGGTCCTGGAGAAATCCAGATGCAAAGCTTTCATGATGGCGCACCGCCTCCACCCCCGGTCGCCCACTCGTGGCGAAAAATCGAACGATGGCTGGAGGACAATTACGAGGAACTCTTAGACAACCTCGGCGAAGGCTGCACTCAAAATGACATCAACGAATTGGAACACGAGCTGGATTGCAGCCTGCCTTTAGAACTCCGCGAGTCATTGATGATTCACGATGGGCAAGAACGCCCTGGTTTACCGACCGGTCTCCTTTTCAGCGTCATGCTGCTCGACTGTGAAGAGATTGTGCAGGAACGACGGAACTGGAAGACTGTGAATGAAGATATCCTCGCTGCCCCCATGGTACACAGCGCTCCTGTAACCAGCGCCGCCGCAAGCTCTTCCACCGCACCCGCTACCCAGCAAAACGCAAACTGGCGAAGCGAGCTGCTCGAACGCCAGGACTCCCAGCCTGCTGGCGCCGTTCAAAAAGCCTACGCTCATCCCGCTTGGATTCCTCTCGCTCGGGACTGGGGCGGTAACCACCTTGCCATCGATTTGGCTCCCGGCCCTTCTGGAAAATGGGGTCAAGTCATCATCTTTGGCCGAGACTACGATTGTAAATATGTCGTCGCTCGCTCGTGGGCTGCTTTCCTTGCTATGTTCGCGGATGATCTTTGCAGCGGCAAGACAAGTGTCGACGAGGAGACCAACGAGATGAAGCTTTTGGAGTTCAAGAAGCAGAATGTCGAGCCACCATACCTTGAAATCCTGCGGTGGCGGGTGGATCAAAAATACGGCCGCCGTCCAATGCGCCGACGTGGTCCTAAGGGTGCGAATGCTAATGGAAAATCAAGTACTCGTGACTCACCATATGGAAGCCCAACTCGTGCAGAGGAGAGGGGTCGTTCTCCCCACCGATTCAATAACCGTGGCCCTGTGCAGAGCCCCAAGACTCCATTCGGTGTCTCGAGCCCTCTCGCTCGTGTGACAGAGGAGACATCTGCGGCTGGTCCTACGATCTCCGAGGATCCCCGGGAACACAAGGAGGATTCGCCAGACGATCTACTTGACGTGAACACTCCGCAAGTCGCGAACAAGGAGAACGAAGGCTTTGTCGAGATCAAAGGTACAGATGCGGACAAAGCTGAGAAGAATGATGGAGCACCAGGGTCTTCCAAGGGACTAGAATCAGAGGTTCTCGGAGAGATGAAGAACGTGGCCATATAGAGCTCTGTCTCTTGTTTTCCCAAATTTACATTTCTCTCTTCGTCTTTGAATCCTCGTCCTTCACCATGGGGATTTCCCCTACTCTTTTCATTGTTTCCAGTGTACTTTGGCGTCTGATGACGAGATTCTGGATTTACGTGACACCGCTCTGCTTCCGTGTATAGAATTCCCCATCCTTTGTTCTCTCTGGTTTCCTTTGCGGCATTTGTTGTAACTCTAGGGAGCTTTCTCTTCTTGCTGTGTGTTCCTGATCCCGTTTTTTTTTTCTTTTGCTTCACTTCCCAAATGGCTTTGCGCTCACGGTCTCCATTGATATTTGCCTGTAATTCTATGACGATGCAGTCCTCGTGCCTTTTCTGTCCGGCTCCCAATACATGTCCCATTGATCTCGGGCTTTTTGCATTTCGTAGACTTGCCTTGTTCCTGTTTCCTCTTCTGTATCAAGTATGATAAGTACGTAAATCCCCCTGTACAGATTCCGACATAAATCTAGTATATGGCTTTTCAAATTCCAATGCACCACCATTTTATTTCCATTAATCCCAGTCGTCATCATCGTCATCCTCTCGACCTCGCAACGCCGTATTCCCACTCCGAATTGCACGTCGTGGAGGCCCTCCTCCCCTCCGTCGAGTCTCCCCATCATCACTCTCACTCTCAACCTCTTTCACATCATCATCATCCCCGTCATCACCCTCCGAGAACCGCGCCTGCATTAAAACACCCTTCCGCAACAACCTCTTCTCCAAAACCTTCACATCAAACCCCTCCGTCCCATCAAACCCTCCCGCCCCAAGCCCCTCAAACCCAACAACCCGATCAATCCCCACCCCATCCTTGAACCCGATCACGCACGGCAGAACCTTAATCCCAAGCTTCGCAACTAAGAAGGGCGTGTTCCGCACATCTACCCGCGCAAACCGTACCTCGTGGTGCGCGCCTGCCAGCTCTTCCAGCCGTGCGTCCATCACCCCGCACCGTGAGAACTCTGCGTGGCCGAAATGCACCACGCACCGCGATGTCTCGGTTGTAAAGTCTAGTACGGACTGGTCGTTGTCTAGCGGGGTGTAGATGCTGCTGCGGTGGACGAGGGATGCGCCCGCGCCGGTGTTGGAGATGTCGCGGTTTGTTTTTTGGGAGGCCAGTTCGGCGTTTAGTTGTTGGATTCGTTGGGTGCGGTAGCTTGTGTCGTCTTCTTCTTCGAGGGAGGCGAAGAGGGCTTCGTCGTCGGAGTCGCTGGGCATTTTGCTAGAGTTGCTATATTCTTTTCTTTTCTTGTCTTGTCTTTTTTTTTTTTTGGCGGGGAGGGGTGATAAGGAGGTGTGGTTGATAATAGGGTTTTTGGAAGGGTTGGTCAATTGGTCGATGGGCCAATTGGTAGAGCGATGTTGGTTTGTCTCTATTTGTTTTGAGGATATTTGGTTTTTGAGGGTTGAGGAGAAGTTGAAGTGGTGTTCTAGGGAGACAAGCTTCTATGATAATTCATGATACTTGGCGGTACTAGGACCCACTTCAGTGTGGTTGAAAGAAGAGCGAATTGCAGAATGCGGGGACCGTATAGAGTGCAATGGCATGTTCTACGTGATTAAGTGCTTATTGAGCAGGAAATTATTAACTATCCAAGTACAGGATGCATGTATATGTCCTCCGCACACGCAACTCCGTACTCTGAATCTAATTAAACGTGCCACGTGATGTGACCCCTATTGTGCTTAGTCAGGAGGCGCCGCTCGCGGCCAAAAGTTCTTCGGGCGGACTGTTTTCTCCCTCGCGCGTCCGTGTACGCTCCGCTGCTTCTTCTGCTTCTTCTCCCGTTTCACTCTTTCCAATCAGACACCATGGAGGACAAAAAGACCGACAATTACACCATCGAGATGGACAAGTTGGATAAGAACAAGGGCTTCGAGGCCGCTCCTCCACCTCAGCCCCGTGCTGCGCCGTCAAGCAATGCGTCCACCAGCCCCATCTTGCCTGTGCTGGCATACTGCGGTTCCTCAATTATGATGACTGTCATGAACAAATATGTTCTTTCGGGACTGGATTTCAATTTGAACTTCCTTCTACTGATGGTTCAGGTGCGTTAGGGATCGTCAGGGACAGATCGACGGATCAGCCGGGACTCATTAGCTGACGCTCAAACTTTAGTCTATTGTTTGTATTGCTGTTATTCAGACCTGCAAGTCCGCTGGTCTTATTACCTACCGCGATTTCAGCGCAGATGAGGCGCGCAAGTGTAAGAGCGGCTATCTTCTGTGTATATCATGGACGATAAGGGATTGACATTGATTTTTGAACAGGGTTCCCTATCACGCTTCTCCTCATTGGAATGATTTACACCGGTTCCAAAGCTCTTCAATTCCTCTCAATTCCTGTCTATACCATCTTCAAGAACTTGACCATCATTCTCATCGCCTATGGTGAGGTTTTGTGGTTTGGCGGCTCTGTCACCAGCATGACCCTCTTCTCATTCGGTTTGATGGTTCTCAGCTCCATCATTGCTGCCTGGGCCGACATTAAGCATGCCGTAGAAACCACCGGTGACACATCTAGCAAGGTCTCGACCCTGAATGCTGGTTATATCTGGATGTTGATCAACTGCTTGTGCACCTCGTCCTACGTCCTCGGAATGCGCAAGCGTATCAAGCTTACCAACTTCAAGGATTTTGACAGTATGTTCCACGCAGCCATGTGTCTCGACCTATGCTAATTCTCATCTTTTTAGCCATGTTCTACAACAACCTCCTCTCCATCCCCGTCCTGATTGTCTTCACTCTCCTGGTTGAGGACTGGTCATCTGCCAACCTTGCTCGCAACTTCCCCGAGACTAACCGCAACGGCATCTTCTTCGCCATGGTCCTGTCCGGTGCATCATCTGTCTTCATTTCCTACACCTCCGCCTGGTGCGTGCGTGTCACTTCCTCTACCACCTACTCCATGGTCGGCGCCCTCAACAAGCTGCCAATTGCCGTTTCGGGTCTGATCTTCTTCGATGCCCCGGTCACTTTCCCCAGTGTGTCCGCCATCGGTGTTGGTTTCGTCAGTGGTATCGTCTATGCCGTTGCCAAGATCAAGCAAAACGCGAAGCCCAAGACTGGCACCCTGCCAACCTCCAACCCGCTGGTCAGCGCCAGCAGCCAGAGCATGCGTGACTCGCTTCGCTCTTAGAGCTGATCTGAATCAAAAGCTTCATGATCCCCTCCCCCTCCCCCTTCTCCCTCCATGGAGCTTCACAGCTTCTTCGCGCATTACCGCCTCACCCTACTCCAATCTGATATGCCAGCGGTCTTATTCAAGGATTGGCGTCCATTTGCATGTGAGATAATGATTCACGTTTCATTGCAGCGCACGTATGCTGGTGCTTGTCTGTGGTCGATCCCGTTCTGGTTAGTGACTCCTTGTTCTTTTCTCGTCGCTGTATCGTGGGAGAGGCTTGCCATTTGGGCTGCATTATGCCTTTATTCTATAGTAATTTTCCTCCTTTCCCAAATCTTGCTTGTGTTACTCTGTGGGCATAGCCTGGTTCACTTCTTCGTTGTATTCAATGTATATAGCTATGCCATGTCGGGAGCAATAGAACGCGTTTCTTTCCGGTGCCTGAGAAGTCAGTAGCATTGATAAATTGAATATTCGACTAATACTAAATTTTTTCTCATTTCCGAACTCGACATATGCCACTATAAATAAAACAAAGCAAAGTACGAGGCAATAGAAGTAACTCTAAGATGTTCTGCAGGAGGGGAACAAAAAAAGAAGGCATTCTAGGATTGGCCCCACCGGGGATCGAACCCGGCCACTTTGCTAGTCATGATCATTCCACAAGGGTGAAAATCATAAGAACAATGCCCTACCAACTAGGCCATAGGGCCCTAATAGTACCCCAATTGATTTATTTTGGCATTGCAAGCCAGTGCCCTTTTCCTCATTTTGGATCCATTTTTTAAACGCAATGTGCAATCTCTCTAAACCATTCTGAGGAGACAAGGAACGACGAATAAAGCGAGTATCTTGCCGTGTAGCAGGCCAAAAATAAAGCAGCGTCCAAGTCCAGTCCTGCAAGAGAGTTAGTGTAGATAGACGCCCTTCTGCAGCTACTCCATGACTCGATAGCGAGTATGCTGGGAGGAGGAAGTTGAGGCTGCGCCAGTCTAGTCGCCGCCGCTTTCGAGCGGTGATCGTTCTTCACTTGCTTGTGATTCTCAGCGAACGTAACAAGTTGGATGAACTTGACAAATTCACTTCGACTTTTCCGTCGTCGGCGCATGGCTCGTCTCAGATGACATTCAAAGTCGATTTTTTGCCGTGACTCCAATGTGGAACCCACCTACAGACATTGCTCTGGGTGGATACGTAGGCTTGCCCCGGAGTAAATCCGACCCAGATCTAGATGGCACTCTTCCTTGTTGGATTGGCTTGTAGAAATCTACCGTGTCTTTTTGTATTCTTTTATAATTATAAATAGGAGATTTTCTGCGTCGCTTTCGGCTAGCTTGAAGATACGTAGTTCCGCCATAAGCAAAGAGATGCAACAGGAAAGCAAATATCATTTTTGACTCGAAAGAAAAGAGAAGAAGAAGAAGAAAAAGAAGAAGAGGGAGAATGATATAGTCACGCTTATAAAGGGCAAAGGGAGGTTGGTTATCAACGCAGAAATATCCATTTGTGGGTGTCACAGGCACCGTCAACCTAGATGCCATTGTCCTATATAATCTACTATTCACTATCACTATCTTCCCTAGCCCTCTTCTTCTTCTTCCCACCCTTAACAGGCTGCTGCTTTACTTCAAATACATACATACGAGCATCTCGATCTTCCCCTCTCCATCCACCTCTTCCACCATTCTTCCCCTCCACTTCCCCTAGAGTACGCGCATGCGAATAGCCCTCGTAAGAAGCCCACGGGAACCGAAAGCTCGTAACCACCTGCAATCCAGCATGTCGAGCCAAATCCTTGATATTCCATAAAGTATACGGCTCCGCCTCAAAAAGTGACACGAGAATCTGCCCTGGCCCGGTGCGCGTCACTTTCCCAGAGCTGAGCTCATCGGCGTCCTCATCCTTTTCTGCATCGTCGTCCTCGTCACTCTCTTCTTCTTCATCGTCTTCCCATTCGTCATCAGAATCTGCAGGCTCCGGCGCAGCCGATAACAGCGGAACACAGGATTTGAAAAATTCAACAAGAAGCTCCTGGTTTGCGCGAACTTGTCGGTTCACATCCGTAGAGAGACCCCCGACGTGAGGGAAATTGAAACAGATCACATCCCACGGCCCATTGTGCGCGGGCGCTACTGCTGGAGGGGAGCTGCTATCTTTGCTACTCTGCTTGGTTTTCCAGGCTGGTCGTTTCCGCTCTTTGCGCGGGTAGCCGACTTTTACCTCCTTGCCGCCACCTCCTTGGAGGCCTAGTTTGCGGGCGTCGATGCTGTACAAGACTCTGGGGTCTTTGGTGCTTGGGGCACTTGGTTTTTGCTTCCCTTCTGATGATTCGGGGCCTAAGTTGTTTTTGTTTTTGTTTCTTGAGTGGAGGATGTCGTGGATGTTTTGCTCTGCTTGAGGGTATTTGTTGAGCAGGGTTTCCCGCGAGTCATAGCAGGTGGCTAGTAGCTTATGACATTTGTATTGCTTTGCCAGAGAGCGTGCAAAAGAGAAATCGCCTGATATTATGTTAATGCTGGGTCTCTTGGGTGATAAGACTGAAGCTCATGGCAGCTTCCCCATTTACTTGATATTGGGTTATATCTCCCAAAAAAAAAAAGAGAAAAAAAAGGGGGGTCGCTATATAGCCAAGTAAGACCGACACTAACCTTCGCCAATCAAAAGAATCCGGTCACCTCTCAAAAATGGCACGATCGGTCTCTGATTCTGCGGTACTGGCAGTTTTTTCTGTCCGTCTGCAGCACCTCCAGCCTGCACTTTTGCACCCGCGCCCTTGGGTTTCGGCTTGGGCTGCGACGCTTGATGCGCGCGTGGCGGAGGTACCTTCTGCTTTTTTCGAGGCATTCTATGCATCAAAAGGAGTAGTTTTGGGAGATATTGTGTTTTGAACAGGATAAGTCGTAGTTCCACGTTCAACGCTTGTTCTGCGGACCCCGGATAATCTGGATACGGATAGTCCGGGGCTGTCTCTAATGCGAGGCAATGGGATTCTCATTGTCTGGATTATCATCAAAAGAAGAGTGTTGTTTTGGTGAGCAGTAGTCTTCGAATCGTTCAAACCTGATACCGGCTCGATTCGTAGGGAAATTCGGTATTGACCATCGCAAAGAACCGAGCTGTATATAGAAAATCTTGATGCCTCAAAATAGCGTCTTGCTGTTATCCAACGTATCGCTTACTACTACTATGAACAACACTGGAAGACCTACATACATGACTGTGGAAAGGAAAAGGTGCTACTGCGCCAGCAATATTAGACTAGTTGCTAATCATAGACAGAATAAATGCTATCATATTACCAATGTGCACAAAGATGTTTGAAGGGAGAAGTTGGAGGATTAAGCGAACAGATATAAACTTAAACGCCAAGGAAAGCTAATGCAAAGTAATCCCCACTAAGTACAGAGGAGGGCAGGCCTCTGGAGCAAAATTTACATGATGTATACCTTCTTCATCTCCTGCTCATCAAAGACTTCGCCCGTTGTGGGATCTTTGACTTTGCCTTCCTCCACAGCACCTATGTTCTTGCTCATGTCTATCAGTCTTGCTTTCCCGTACACTCGGCCATTGGGCAGTACGATCGGGTCGCCTTCCACATAGCTCTTCGAGTGATGTGCGTACGGCATCTTGCGAGCCAATTCATTCAGTTCTGTTGAACAAATTGGACACACTGATGTGCTTGAAGACTGCGAGTTAGAGCTGGATGATGTGTAGGCAGAGTGGCAAAGGGGTGTTTTGAGAGCCGATAGCCCTGCAGATAGTGCAATGTGTAGGAGTGGCTGGGATGGTAGTGATAGAAGCTCATGGTGAGTCTTCACAAATAGGTCAGAGAGGAATTTCCAGCGATTTAGCGAGAATAGTGTCTATAGGCGGCTGTTAGCAGCGTTCAAAAAATCAAAAA
>KZ118911.1:42719-65170 GCA_002153405.1 Mycosphaerella populi pn0402 | reverse complement strand
CCACCCCCACCCAAAAAAAAAAAAAAAAAAAAAAGAATTTAGAGAAAGAGTGAAAATTGGATAGCTAAGTGTAAACAAAGGAGTTTGCATAGATCTACCCTGTTCTAAAATCACGATCTGGGCCGAGTTCTTCATTTATCATGACCTTGACTAGACCGCATAGTATAGAGATCAGACTCAGACAAGCCGAGGCGCTGGTTTACATCTGGCCTTAATCTGACTCATGCACGAGACTTGCCTTATCTGGAACATTTGCATGTGCTTTCGAGGGCAATCACCCCAACAATTTTCTCTTATATTCCTGCCCCGCTTGCTCGTGAGAATGCACACGGGATGGTGACATTAGGCAAGTGCATTTATCAGTATCTTATTGGATCAGTCAGGAACCTGGAGCTGCCAATGCCCGCGCTAATGTGTCTTATCGACAATTTACCTTTCTCCCTGCATTGCAGCTAGTTCTAGTTGTTTGCAGGCAGCCGTCATTAAGAAGGCCAGACTCATCTATCACAACATGTGAAGAAGCGTTGGCTCCGCTTTTATATACCGTCCACGTAGATCACAGGTCTACCGCAGGACCACGTTTCTGGAATGCACGATGTACATACAGTGGCGTGGTTCCAAGTCCGGGAGCCAATCAGCGACCAGCCCTGTCGCCCCCCGCGTGACACGGTCCAGGGGCCGCAGCCGCTTTGGGAGTAAACGTGCCGATATTTCGCGGAGATTATCTGTACGACTCATCTATATAATTAAGCGAGAGATATTCTACATTAATAATAACAAGACTCTCCTTGTTCGAGTTCGGGCTTTTGGACGAGGCCTACTCCTATTGGGTGTTTGTGCCTGCTGCAAACTCAACGGCGATCTACAGGGTATAGTTCGGCCGAGGAGGGTTGTCAAAATAGCGTCATTATCGCCACAGATCGCCTTGGGATTGAACGTAGTGATTACATGAACAAAATATACCCAGGCTAAGAGTTAGGAGGAAAGTTAGTACGTGATGTGTCAGAGTTGCAACCGCAGGTAGGCTTCTCCCTCCAGACCCATGGATCCACCACAACCCCGACATTCCTCGTGAAGAAGAGCCTGGAGTAGTGATGGGACCTGGAAATGTTGGAGATCTAGCGCCAAAGTTCAGATGCGATCGACGTTAGTCCGAGGCTGATCGCAGAGCGTGTGAAAAAGTGGATATTCACATGTTGCCGAATGGTGTCTAGCGCGCCCAACACTAGGCCAAACTCTAGCGATCAACATGGGACCAACTATCTCGACTTAAAACCCACTCTCCCCTCCACACCCAACCGGGGTTCCCTGCAAAACCTCCCCCTCCCTAATCGCTTCCTCTGACTGTCGCAACGTTGTCAATATGGCCGAGCGCAATCCCAAGGACTCTATGAAGTCCACTTGGCGCCATCAAGCCCGCTCCGAGTGGACTTTGGCCCACTGGTTCTATGAGGTACTGGGCATTCACCCGGAACACCTCGACACTGAAGTCCCCAAATTCGAAAAGGAGGACCCCGTTCCTTACGTGCCGGACTGGTCGATGCACCGCTGGGTGCTCACGCACGCCATCGTGCCAATCCTCCTCCAACACGCCTACGTTCAATATACCGGACATAACCTCGGTGCAGTCGCCGCCTTCTTCCTGTACAGCATCTCGTTCAATGCCATCGCTATCCACGAGCTCTGGGTTCTCCGTCGATTAGGCCACATTCACGGCTTCCTAGACGGTGACAAGCACGCCCGCGACGGCGTCCCCGACGTCGGCGTCGCCAAGGTCGTGCGCTCGCTCGTTTCAACCTCCACCTCGCGGCCCATGTTCACCGTCATGCTTGCATACCGTCAGGCGCAAACCCCCTCAACCATCAACTTCCCCTGGCTGTTCCTCGAGATCGGCCTGTACGGCATCATTCTTGACTTCTGGTTCTACTGGTACCACCGGCTCATGCACGACGTCGGGTTCCTATGGAAGTACCACCGCACGCACCATCTCACGAAGCACCCGAACCCGCTGCTTACGCTGTACGCGGACTTGGAGCAAGAGTTCTTTGATATTGCGGGGATTCCGCTCATGACGTACTTCTCGATGAAGGCGATGGGCATGCCGATGGGCTTCTATGAGTGGTGGATCTGCCACCAGTATGTTGTGTATGCTGAGCTTGCGGGCCACAGTGGTCTGCGGGTTCATGCGACTCCACCGAACACTCTGAGTTGGCTGCTGAAGTTCTTCAACGCGGAACTGGTCATTGAAGATCACGATCTGCACCACCGCAAGGGCTGGAAGAGTAGCTATAACTACGGCAAGCAGACTCGTCTTTGGGATCGGATCTTTGGCACCTGCTGTGATCGGATTGAGTCTGTGCCGGAAAATGTTGACTATGTCAATCTGTCGCCTATGCCTTTGTACTAGGGCTGGTGCTTAGTCCGGACGGCTTTGGATGAAGGTGCATACTTTCCCTTGATGTCCTTTTAATGTTCTGTCAATATTTCTCATAAAATGAGGGGCAGAGTGAGACGATTCGATGTGGCTTTCTGCTTTTCATGCATTTCACGTTTTTGATACCAGGCCAGACTTTGCTGTGAACATTATAGCGAGGCTGCGAAGTTATATATACTGTAAGTTGAGCGATGCTTGAAGGATTCTGTACATAAAGAATAAAAAAATCCCTAGCTTATAGAACACTTCTTTTGTTTACCAATCATCTATTATTCTATGTAGATCACCACCTTGGAATTTTCTAGAACTAGTATAAACCTTCCAAGGTTGGAAACATTGGAACCCATTCTGATATATATTTTGAAAATTCTACCTGAGGTATATCCCCGTCTGGATAAAACCCCGCTCATTCATAAGGTATCGATACAAGTGCCTAAATTTGACCCATAAAATTGGCAGGAGGAAGCCCAGTCTCCGGCACAGGTTGTTCAAATGGCTGCTCTGGCTCGCGGTACTCAGCCTGCTGAGCCTGCTGATGGAGCTTCTCAACCTGGGCACGAGACTCGGCAATTTCCTCCTCAGTTGGGAGATTCATGACCAAGAGGTACAACACGTCCTTCTGGACAGACTTAATCAGACGGGCCTTGGGCATCCACATGCCGTATTGCTCTGCATCATTGGTCTTTCCGCGGATCAGTCGGGTGACGCCAAAGTTGTCGCGCTTGTAGGCCATCATCTTGTCTAATCCAGGAACGGGGATCAGGCCCCCGGACAGAAGCGCGATCAGCGATCCAGAGTTGGCAGGGTGGTTGGGGTCATTGAAGCGCGATTTCATGGGTTCTCGTTGGTCTGCTGGGATAGCTAATGCCGTGCCTGGGTTCTCTTGTTCCTATACATTGTTGTTAGCATGGCTTGCTTTTCCCATCGTAAATCCCAATCTGATATGATACTTACAAGTTTGGCATGAGCGCGTCTGTCAAAGTAGTCTTGAGTCCAGTCACCAGCTCGGCTCATCTTGTCCATAATCCCTCCAACCTGACTCTGCTCGCCGCCATTCTGAGCAGCAGCAACCTGCTGCGCTGCCAGTTCCAGGTTGGGGTAGACCAGAGGCGCAGCCTCGGGGAGCTCGAATTCAGTCGTCTTCGCGCTCTGGAATCTGATCTTGTCCGTCCACTTCATCTTATTTTCTTCGTTGTAGTGATCAGGATTAAACTTATCAGCGGCCTCATGCAGACCAATATTATCCTTTTTATACAGACTAGTGAGCGATTGGCCCGGTAGCTGCTGCTTGAACGACGCAACCATGCAGATAAGTCCACGAGGCATAAACAGCTCCTGATTAACCCGGTCCATGAAGCTGTTCTGGCGCCCACGCTTCTGCAACTCCATCGCAATGCCCGTAACAACCTGAACAACTATACTCGTAACCATGGTAGCCACGCCGGGAACGCATCCCACAATCCCAGCAGCCACATAGACAACCTCGATCATCTTGTTCGCCGTGTTCGCCGTTTCCAAATCCTCAATAAACTGAATAAAGGTCTCCTGATTAATACCCGCCTCAGCCAGGACAGGCGCATAGGCGCGCACAAAGCCCCGGTCCCTCTTATGCGGCCTGCGCTGGGGGATAATGACCGAAGCAGAGAGTCTCGCCGGGTTCTCAGGAACAGGACCAGCCATGTTCACAAGATTGCGGACCATGTTCTCGCGCTTCTGCTCGCTGCGGATAAATCTGCTCTCTTCAGATTCGTCCTCGGGGGCATTATACGCTGCCTCGTCGTAGGCCATGGTATCCTCGTAGCTGGGCGGGGCTAAGCTAGCGGACATCTCGTCGAGCCGCCACACAGCCTCGTCTTGGTCGATAGCTTCGCGGTGGTCATGGGAGGGGTCGTAAAGGGCCTTTTCGTTGCGAGGTCCATTATCGTCGGCAAAGCGCTCTGCCTCGCCGCTGCGGATGAGCTGGTCGGCGACGGCGTCGTTGGGGGCCTGCGTATACTCCGTGGAGGCGGGGGCGTTGGAGGAATTGGGGATCCACGAGCCATCCTCGGCGTAGTAGTAGTGCGGGATCCAGGCACCGTCAGACTCTCTGTGGTAGCCGTTTACTATCCACTGGCCGTCTTCGGCGTGGTAGCCCTCTGGAGCGTAAGCACCTGGCGGAGGACCGGCGGGGTCTTTTGAACTGCGGGCTGCGTGGATGGCCTCGGAGGCAAAGCCCAGGCCCATGCGGAGACCTTTTACGAGCAGGACCATCTTTGGCGGGTGGGGGGGAGGAAGGGGGAGAGTATGGGCTGGGGACAGACGGCTCTACAGGGCTCAATGGGTTACAAAAAAGGAAAGATAGGGAGGATAAGAAATTTAAGTACCAAGCTTTTTGGGACAAATGTTAACCCCTCCTCCCAGACCCACTGGAGATGATGATCGCCGGAGTTAAAAAAAGAGTGAAGGGGGCCAGAAGGCCATAACTGCTTCGTAGTAGGGCATGAGTACGGTATCTCCACTGCAGCAACCACGTTGAACGCCCAATGACGTTGGGATCATCGCCCCTTGGATCAGGGCTGTGGGACCCGTCAATACATACGCGAGACATAAGCAGAATACGAATGGGTTTATCACTAAAGCACGAGGGGGGTGGATATTGATGACGAGAGATGTATTACACTCTTTAGGGAATAGTTATATGCATTTGCCAGTACATCATTGCCAGAATCAAGCTTTCCACAGCTGGTCAACCTGTTTTTTGCGAACCTAGGGGCGAAAGATGAGCGATGTACTAAAGTTGTAATGGATCAAAGAGGATCTTACCATGGGGGCCAAAAATGCCACTCCAAACGCTAGTGCCACCACGGTGAGCACAAGCTGCAGCTTGGAAAAGCTTTTGCCAAGAACGTCAAATGCTTGGCTGGGTGTGGCACGAGTGCCGAAGATATCGCCTCCAAATGCGAAAATCAAGCTTGTGCTCTCAAGCAACGTGGGTTGCGAGAGTACTGTCTGGATCCCGGAGACATCGCGCGAGTGGGTCAAATGCCATTTGCCATCAAAGTCCAGGAACGGGGCGTAACGGAAGAGACCTTCCTCTGCCTCGGCCGAGGTTGGATCGCGATCGACCGGGCGGCGAGGGTCGAGGACGGGGCGGGGAATAGCAACGATAGACTGCGAATCTGGTAATGTGCAGATGAGCTGGCGAGTGGTGATTCCCTGTCTGGTCTGGGTCACGGCCATGTGGGTGATAGGCTCGGTGATAATGAAAGCTTGCGAAACAACATGGGGAAGTGGAAGACTGTCTCCAGTGTTACTGTGAAGACTAGAGTAGTTCCCAGCTGCGTCAAGTGGGCCACGATCGTTCGCAACCGGGGACTCGTAGAGTTCTGAGACGACCAGCTGGTGTCCCTTTGCAGATGACTCGGTGACAGCGTCGCCAAAGAAAGAGTAGGCGAACCAATTCTCAGAGATGGTGGACGCGATAGGCTGAGTATGATCCACACCGGCCTGGGTAACCGCGTGAAGCACCTTACCAGAGACACCGTCTAACAAATAGAAGCTGGCGGTCTGCTCCTTCTCATTGACGGCACTCACAAGCGCAAGGTTTGAGTTGAGATACTTGTAAAGAACAGAGCGATCACCAAGGACCTTACCTATCGATGCAACTGGATCATGCGCCGGGCGAGATACAGCATGAATTACCTTTTGGCCAGAGGGGGGCACAAACTCCCAAACAGGAGCTTTGTTATTGCTTGTTGCCCAGCCTAGGACACGGCCATCGTAGCTGGCGGTCACCAAGAACCCAGAATCATCGAAAGTAGAAGCCGGGGTACCATCTTCCAGGATACCCAACACATCTTGGGACTCCAGAGTCGTGATAGATTGCAGCTTTGCCCCTGTGGCTTCAGAACGTGCTGTCACCTTTCCAGCAGTAACGTTCACGGTGACGGAGCTTCCATCACTGGCATAGATTGTAGCCTCTCCAGGTCGTGTTATTATGCCTCTCACGTCCCATGGAGACGTTTCAACTGCTTGAACATGCCAGATAACAGCACCTTTATTGCCAGTATCCAAGGCATAGACACGACCACTCTTGGTAGCGACAATGATTGGTAGTGACACTCCAAAGCTATCGAGGTTGGTAACTTCGTCGCCCAGTACACTGCCCACAACACGCTGAGGTAGCTCCTTTAACCATTCAGGAACGCCTTGAAGGTCACGGAGATGACGCTTGACACGATGAAGGTAAGCACCACCCAAACTCTCGTGGCCCTCAACCTCCAGCTCATGGGCCAAATTCTCTTGATTATTACTATCCACCCAGGCAGCAGCAACAGTATCAACGAGATCTTCATGTCTCTGCCACTCATTTTCGCCGTTTCTAATCAATTCCCATACTCCATTCTCGTGGAGGATGGCAACCCGAACAGCCACAGCTTTGCCCTTGGGGATGACTTCTGCTACTGCATGAACTGGCTCGTCAAAAATCCAAGAGCTAACAGCGTGTGAGGTGCTGAGGATGTCACGGGATGTAGAGGATCTGACAGCAATTTCGACCGCGGAACTGCGCGTGAAGTACACATTGGCACCGACGTTGCTTATGGCCACTGAAGTTTGACCAGCAATGAAGTCGAGCTCGTAAGCTTTCTTTACAGTTGAGGTTTTCAAATCCACATGGTAGACCTCAGCCCATGATCCACGAGCAGTCTTGTAGTTAACGAGGAAATGTGGGAGGGAATTAAGCTTCTGGGGGGCATGAATGGAGATTTTCTGGATTTCGAGGCCAGTAGGATCTTCGCGTTGTAGGGTCTTGGTGACTTCGGACGTGCTTTCGATGTTTAGGGTAATAATAGGCTTAGTACCGATGACGTTGACCTTCAGTGCTTTCCGAGCCTTGTCGGTCCACACAATCAAGGGCGAGGCGGCATTGGCACCAACATGAAGCACGGACTGAGGGCCAGCAACTTCATTTTCCGAGTTCAAGACAACTTGTCGAGTCTGGTGGCCAGTAGCAGGGTCCAATCCGGTAATCTTGATCTTGTAGCCCTTCAACAGAGCAGATTGGAGAGAAATGTAGAAGACTTCGGTGGGCGAAGATGACACATGGAAGGGGATATCACCGCTGAAATGAAAAAAAACGTTAGTGCTGCCTCTTCAAGAAATCGATTCCCTATATAGACTCACCTATCATCCTTGAATTCCCATTTCGTAGCTCCAGTGTCGCCGTCTAGCCGTCTCAGAATACCGGCACCCTCGCTGCCACTGAGCACAAGCGCATCTGAAGCACTTGACTTTGAAAGAGAACCCTCTAGCTCCAAGAGCTCAAGATCAGCCGCTACGCTGCCGGAGAATTGCTTATCCCAAATCAATTTGCCGTCCTGGGCACTCCATGACGAGACAGAATGTCCAGCCGCGCTGACCACCGCATTACTTCCATCGGAGCCACGCACGAACCCAGCTGAGTCGGCAGAAGCGCCCAAGCGCGTCAAGTTCTGGCGCCAGATAACAGCGCCATCACGAGGATTCACAGCCCCGAGGATTGATCGGTCGGAGATGGTGTAGAGGAGGGAGGCGTTGGAGGCGGAGGAGGGCTTGAGGAAGAAGGTCGAGTCGGGTGAAGGGGCTCCTAAGAGCGCATGGTGGAAGTCGACATGGTTGACCTCGTCGGCAAAGATAGCAGCCGCAGGCGATACGCACGCAGCGACAAGAAGCGCCGATTGGAGCCACATGTTGCTGTCGAGCTGAACCGGGATTGAGCGCGAGGTGGATTTGGTGAGCTTTCGGGCGGAGCGGGCGGTGATCGTCCTGATTGGAACATTCCTTCTACTTCTTTTATGGAACGATGCCAGTGTATTTTAATCTCTGCTATTATATTCATAAAATTAACTGTAGATCCTTATTACTCGATCCAGGTATTAGCAGTAGTTAGGTATCCATATGACCAGAGAGTACCTATGTAGTGGTGCCAATGTACTACCTAGGTACAAGTACTTGCAAAAGCAGTGGACGTACGAAGTATATTCTGTCAAATGGCCTTCCCTGGGACTACCTCCCGCCTTCCATCTTCACAGTCCTGGAGTATATCGCCAGCAATAGCATCAACTTCAATCTCCACCAGCATCTCATCGTCGACAAAACCACTGACTATAACCATCGTAGCAACTGTGCTAATTTTCCTTGCCTCGTCTTTCCCCAAGATTTCCTTGAAACCAGCCGCCACTGCTGAGCAGTCCTCTTTCCGCCTCACATACATTTTGCATCGGACGACATTCTCAGCTCCCTTGCCTCCGACGGCCTGAATGGCTTGGAGAATCTCCTCCAATATCAAAATTGTTTGTTTGCGAGCATCGCCGGGGAATCGGACCTTTGGTGCCTCAGGTGGTGAATTTGGGTCTGCGGCTGTTGACCCGGCCACGAAGATTTGACTACCATGGCGTACGGCACGATAGTAGCCGATTTTTGCTTCCCACGGAGATGACGTGCTGAAAACTTGCTTTTGGGCGTGTAGAGCCATGTTGGTGGTATCTTTGAAGGAGCGTAGAAATGACTGTCGGGGGGTTCTTTGGAACTTGGGCGTGAGCTATGACTCAACGTTGCGGGGATTGCATACTAACATTTGATTCGTACAAAATAACATTGATATAAATAAGCCTACGACTAGACTGTACTTGGTAAAGCCATAATTCATGTCAGAAATGGCAGGGTCATGATCAATATCTTCATGTGCACTATGATACATAATTGTTGTTCAATGTGGCTCTTCATAAAAAATCGAGCTGGTCTCAGCGTCACTTTCCACAATGACCTCTGTAGATAACCAAATGCCCTGTGGACTATTATTCAAGTCCTCCTCACTATTACCAGCTTCAGGATCTTTGCTGTTGACTTTAGAGGCAAGTTTAGTGCTCCCACTTTGAGCCGTCAGCTTGAACTCCTCGGTGGATCGTAACCTGGAAGTGTTCCGAGCTGTCGATCTCTTGGCGCCTGTTATGAGCTTGCGGAAGACTGGACGAAGGGTTGGGGCACAGGCGGCGATTATCACGACATTTGACTCTGTCCTAAACTAGATATTAGAGATGCAAAAATTAACTGGAATCAAAACACGCAGCTTACAGTCCCAGGATAATCAAAGGTACAACCGCCCACACTAATAATAGTCAGTACATCAAGTAGATAGTGGTGATGGTGCCTAAAATCGGCCAGTGGAACTCACGAGGATCAGTATGGTCGTCGAGGAGCTTCAGATAAGCAGTTTTGGCCGCGGTACACACTGCGGAGAATAGCGTCAACCCCATCATTATGCTGACTGAGATCTTTGTTGAACGTCTCATCTGCAAGTTCCAGAACGATGTGATAGGCACTAGGGCTAACACGATATCGGTGAAGGCTGTGTACGCGCCGACAGCATAGCTGTAGTTGAGGAAAATCCTCGAATCCCAACAAGTGCCCTTCACACGTGGATCCCATAGCATTGATGTTGGATTGCATTGTAAGAAAACCAAGAAAATAGAAATCAAGGCAAAGACAACTTGAAAGATGACCATGCCGTAAAGAAAGCGAGCGCGTATTGGATTGGGCTCAAGGAGATGTTCGATAAGTATAGCGATCGAAATGTTTGGGAAACTATATGATCCTATGATTCCCCCAGTTCAGTATCGGGCAGAATCCGACTGTGAGAAAGCCGACTTACCAATGTTGAAAGGGTATCCGATTTGTTGCCAGAATATGGCCTTGCTGAAGCCGTCCATTCCATGATCAGCTATGATGGCTGCAGCATGTCTCCCTAACCCTAAAGAAATAGAATATGATGTCATTGCCGACCCGATGATACTGATAGCCTGTGATTGATGCATGAGCCACTACGCAAGAAACCAAAGAATGAACATTCCATACCATGGATATTGAGATGAATAAGTCATCCCATCCAGCAAGCTTCTTGTCCAGGCGATTGAACAGCTTCAATCCGACTGCAATAGTCGCAAGGCCTGTCAAGACCCATGCTAAAATATTGACCTCGGCCGCCCGACTTTCACTATAATCGACAGTGGTATCATAGGTGACCATGGTCCCGGGGGTTCTAATCCATGAACGCGGAATAGCTCATGGGAAAGTGAATCGGGGGCGGCACCCCCTTCTACAAGGTTCGCCGGGACTTCATATATACGTGGGAAGATGAGGGGGAAGAAGTCGCAAAATTAAGCATGTGGCTTGTCGCGTGGAGCACGTTTTAGCCGGGAGTTTGGTTCCTCTCTTGGCCATATCATTAGTAACTTCGTACTTACCGTTCATACAAGGATATCATCACGGCAAGCCAATCATGCATGTGGATCGCTAATATGTGTAAGGCTGTTTCAAAATTTACGCGTGGATTTCAAGCGGCCTGGCTTTAATTGCATGAGCCATGTCCCTGATCTACACGTTCTGCAGTGGGGGAAATCGAGGTCAGGCCCATTCATGATTGGAGCTGTTGGAAGGATCGGCACATGGTTGGCTCGCTTGCAGGCAGAACAACAAAGTGGGAACTTGCCTTTTCTCTTAGCTCAAAAGCATGACAGAGTTGACTTAGCCCGACAGGTCCAGGCACGAACAGTGGAGACTTTCCTCGAGGCCGTTGGTCTGACGCTTCCCGCTCAAGCCTCGACAGGCCCGCAGGATGTGCCATATTCGGAGGTAGATCTACAAGCTTTAGTACAAAGTTTCGTAGGGTGGAATCTCCACGGCACAATTGTCAGATAGCGGAATTCATGTCCTTGTTCCCGGGATGAAGTAGGTTTGCTTTGCCACGAAGTGGGTTCCCCACATCCCCTGAAACGGCTTCTTAATAAAAATAAGCGTCAAATCATCGGTTTACAGGTATCTCTCAGATAGAATTTTGATATCGCAGTTTACACTTTCAGTAGGAGCCTGTCAACACGTCTTCTGAGGGCTACCCTCAACTCCTTCGATTTTTAAATTCATTTATTATGGAGTCTATATCTTTTGGTGACAGTAACACAGAGAACCAGGTAGGACTCCATTATGGGACAATTGATATACACCCTAGGTGGGTTCAGCTTCAACAGGACCTCGCCTATCGAGATCCAAATGGCTAATTTCTACAAGCTCAACCTATAGCACAAGGAAATTGGGCAGATGATGGTAAGGAAAAGCAGGCTTTAATGTACGCCGTTTTCAAGGAGACAGAGGAGATGTACCAGCGAGCTTTAACGGGATATGAGAGAGGCTTTGGCTCAGATCACATTATGGTTCATGAAAGTGTAAAAGTCTTGGAGCCACTAAGCATCACTGCAAAAAGAATAATGGCGAAGTCTTCATAGCAGAAAGCCATTTCAATATATGGTTATAATAAACCTTGGAAGAATCAGTTTGAATACCCCCTTAATCATCATCAGGCATGTACCCGTTCCAAAGTTGTTTGATACTATAGCAGTGACACCCGTGTTTAATTATTTTTGAAGTATCCTATGCATATTCAATGTTGCATATACCATCGTAAAATTCCACTACCTCTAAGTACTACACCAATTGAGTTGTAAGAATTGCTAGTTCTTGGAAATGAACATTGATGGCCATTTCAAATTCTCAAATAATTAATTGGTGGTAGCTGATGAGGATAACTTCTCATAGACCTATGCTGGGAGTTGTCCGACATTTTCGAACGAGATGGGAAATTTTCGAAGCAAACTAGATACGCCTTCTGGCGTGAGAGGGATGAGCCAGTCATGCAAGAAGACGACAACGGTATGTAGCACGCGTCGTTAGTAAGAACTTGTCATCTACGATCGAGGGGCTGGACTTGACGTCAAACTTGCCCAAAAACCTCTATATTTCAACAAATTCATTGTGACTAGACAATTGGCACGTAAAACCCGGAAGAAAATAAGAGTCACAACAGGTACAGCCGCAGAAAAGTGTATATGCAATAGGACAAGAGATATGCAGAGATCGGTAATAGCTACCGAAAAACTGCCTTTACCTCCGTGGCACAGTCGCGCAAGTTCCCATACTCCAAATGCTACGACAGCAGGCGTAAAAAAAAAGCATGCACGAGGTAAATGGAGGTCATTGATGGCAAGCCCTTAGGTGGGTCGAGCTTGCTTAGTATGGTGTGGATTCAAACTGGTCCACGATAAGACAGATAAGAGCAAGGTTATGCGTCGATCAAGTTAGTGCTTTGCTGTGCCGTAGTATCCTGTCGCTCGCCGGTGTTGTCTCGGGTATCCTTGCTAGGAAGTTTGCGAGCAGAACGAGCATAGAACTCATCGAGAGTACGCTTGGGGATACGGTTGAGGAGCTCCTTAGGGTAGATACGGAGCAAGTTCCAGGCAATGTCCAATGACTCGAAAATGGTACGAGCCTCATAGGCAGACTGGCTGATGAATGTGCGCTCGAACTTGTCCAGGAACTCCAAAGAAAGCTTGTCTTCGGAAGAGAGGGCTTCCTCACCAACGACAGCCTTCATGGCAGCTAGAATGGAACACTCTTGTTAGAATGGCGGACGGAGGATTTTATCAGAACAAGAACAACTCACCAGCGTCACGACCAATGGCGTACTTTGCGTAAAGCTGGTTGGACACATCCGAGTGATCCCTGCGGGTGTGACCTTCACCAATAGCAGATTTCATGAGACGAGAAAGGGAAGGCAGGACGTTGATTGGTGGATAGACACCCTTGTTATCAAGCTGGCGGTCAATGAAAATTTGACCCTCCTATTGGAAAGATTAGTCTGAGAAATTGATTAGAAGCCACAGAAACGAACGTACAGTAATGTAGCCCGTTAGATCAGGGATGGGATGAGTGATATCTGTTAAAAGAAATTAGCTCAAGACAATCCAAAAACCCGGACAAGGTTGATGCAGTACATACCGTCATTAGGCATGGTCAAGATAGGAATCTGAGTAATGGAGCCGTTACGACCCTCGACACGCCCAGCGCGCTCGTAGATGGTTGACAAATCCGTGTACATGTAACCTGGGTAACCACGACGACCAGGAACTTCCTCACGGGCAGCGGAGACCTCACGCAAAGCATCACAGTAAGCTGAAAGATCAGTCATGATGACCAGAACGTGCTTCTCAAGCTGATAAGCATAGTATTCGGCAGTGGTCAGCGCAAGACGAGGGAGAATGATACGTTCGATGGTCGGGTCATTGGCCAAGTTCAGGAAGAGAGTGGTGCGTTCCATACTGCCATTCTCCTCGAATTCGCGAGTGAAGAATCGAGCAGTTTCCTGGTTAACACCCATAGCAGCGAAGACAATGGAGAAGTTGTCCTCATGGTCATCATGAATGCCCTTGGTTGGCTTGACCAGACTGGCTTGGCGAGCAATACTTGCTGCAATTTCATTGTGGGGAAGACCGGCGGCAGAGAAGATAGGAATCTTCTGTCCACGTGCGATAGAGTTCATAGTATCGATAGCAGAAATACCAGTAGAAATCATCTCCTCGGGATAGACCTTGAAAAGGATATCAGCGTGGATTTTCAAATATAGACAATTAGAATCCATACCCGCGAGTAAGGGTTAATAGGCTGGCCGTTAATATCCAAGTAGTCTTCCGCGAGTACTTTAGGACCCTTGTCGATAGCACGTCCTGATCCATCAAAGACACGACCCAACATGTCCTCAGAAACGCCGAGCTTCAAGCTGTGGCCGCTAAATTCGACTTTGGTCTAGTCCTCAAATTAGCAATTCTGCTTGCTAAGGGCTTTCCCTGTATGGTCCGTTACCTTCTTCACATCAATACCCGAAGTGCCCTCGAACACCTATAAGTGCGGAATTGTTAACATGTATTCGGAACGAAGAGATCGAAGTGGCGATATTCCCGGATCGTACCTGCACAACAGCCCTATTGCCTATTCAAAAGCAAACTTTAGTATGTGGTCTTATTCAAAGCTTCATGGCTAAGTATAGCATGTCAAGTCCAGGGAACTCACCTCTGGCCTCCAGCACTTGACCTGAGCGTTCTGTGCCATCGGGCAATGTCAACGAGACAATCTCGTTGAAACGGGGGAATTTGACCTATATCGGAGGAAAGTAAGTTAGCTTGTTGGTCAGGTTCCTGCATCAAGCTGTCTGGAGTCTCACATTGTCCAGAACAACCAGCGGTCCGTTAATGCCTCCGATGGTATTATTGTAGCGGATACGGGGCTTGAGGGTGGTCACCCGGGGATCGATAAACTCGGCCATGATGGGCGAACCTGACCGTCCACGAGCACAGAGCAGGAATAAATGAGCTGATGGAAGTCAAGCAAGGTGGGATTGACCGGGGGGGTTGGCTAAGCTGTCCGCTGGAGCTCGGGCGGTGACATCGCACGTGATGGCGTGGGCTGGGAAAGTGCTTAGGTAATATGCTATTGGGAATTTCTTAGAATTAATGTTAAAAAGACGCTCTTTGTTTAGGATAATTGGTCTTATTTACAGTAAAATATAAGTAATTGCTGGAGCGCTGGAATTTACTTGTGCTGCTCCGTTTCCAGTATCGATCATGCCAATCATCTATTCTGGATAGTGTTTCTCATAGGTCGTAATATGATACTAAGTATACGAAGTAGGTCTCCCGTCATTTCCCTTTTCTAGTTTATCTCAAGAGTAGACTCAATAGTGTAGCTCGGTTTGAATGTCCATGAATGACGAAGTGATTGTCTAAGGCTTCATTCTGATCCCGTGATGGAGAACGTGACCTTACTGCGAGAATGTGGCTTGGCAATATTGAACCGCCATCCAAGCACTTCCACCTGCTTCACTTCTAGTACCCCATCATGCTGTCGCAGCAGGACTTGCAGCCGCCCTCCAACCTTCAAGATGAGTATGTGCCACCCGACGACGTTCTTCTCTACTTACCTGATCGACGAAATTATCCCCCAAATACCCCATTTCCACCAACCGACCAATTCGAGGTTGAGTCGTACGGGCCTGTGTTGCTCGCAGCAACAATAAAAGATATTCGCGTCCTTCAGGGTCTACTGCGCCACGGCTTCCCACCGATGAATTATATTGTAGGGCCCGTGCGGGGCTCGTGGACTTCTTCACTTATCCGGTCGCTTCGTGCAGGACCGGATTTCGATTCGCATGTCAAATTGATAGTGGAATCTGGAGGAACACCAGATGGCTTCCCACTTGAATGTTTTCAGACTGCGAGTAGTGGTTTCCTCCGCGGCCGAGAACTCTATGATAATTGGATCTGCGGCGCGGGCATGAGACTTAGATCCAAAGCCATCGCTGATGTCTTACCTGCTGAATTGCGTTTAAATCAAACAATGGCACTCACAGACGAGGAACTTAACGATCGACGAATAACTCGGTCTAGGTTCTGGGCTGAAGCCACATATCCGCGGCTGAACGAGTGTTCAAACAATCCGCCTAATGCTCTTGCTGTGGCAATTGCCAAACAGAACATACCAATTTACGAGTACCTGGTAAGTCAAAACTCTGACGAGAGCGCCTGGACAAATGATCAGAAATACGTCCCTTTAAGTGATGACTTACCCGCATCGTACTTTGTTGCGGAGTCGCCTATGCTTGTGAGTATCGAAAACGAGGATACAAGATCATTAGAATATCTTTTGAGTCGCGGGCACAAGCCTGATAATTTTCCTATGGTCCTTCTGACACGATGTATGAACCCGATAATGAGTACAATTGCTAAGCAAGAGCCTTGGATCGAAGGATTCAACATGCTGGCCCCATATGCCGATTTATCTCTTCTAACGCCCATCTTTCGTTGTCATATCTTACATTTCGCCGTTGCGACTCATGAATTATCGCTCATCCAGCATGTTATCCATACCATGGGGGGTATTTCTGCTGCCAAATCAGTACCTTCTACCGCTCTTGGTCACAATCTACTCCATATTGCAAGCCTACCTATCCAAGATTCGATTGTGAACATGCACTCAAGGAAGATATGGTCTTCCATACATGAATTTCGGACAACTAGCCATGATTGGGAACCACAGCACCTTGTTCCAGAGCCAGACTCACTCATGCATGAATCAGGGGGCAGGGGCAGAGGAAGAGGCAGGGGCTTTCCAAAGTTTGTGCAGAGTAGGCGTGGGACTTTGTTTCTTCGTCGGATTCGCTCGCACCCAACCTTTCGTTACCTGTCGAGCCCGGAACGCGAGGCCCAAGCTGCCGTAATACTCTATCTTATACAGAACGAGATAATACCGCGTAGCCACTTATCCAGCCAGGATGTCCACGGCAACACAGCCCTTCACTACCTAACATGCGTTCGGAATCCTGACTACGATCTGATTTGGAAAATCAGAGAAAAAGCTCTTGATGATATATGGAGCCACGTAAGAAACAAATTTGGGTTTACAGCCGAAGAATTGGATGAGGAAGGCCGAATTCAACAAGTCGAACCTGGAAAGTGTGGGCCTGCGCCTTTTTGGAATGACGGTGAGAATAGTGTGTAGGCATGGTGAACCCCTGAGCATTGATTGTATACTGTTTATAGACTCCGATTCTATTGCTAAATCTGTTACCAATAAGCTACAAGTTCTGGATATCCGTTTTATGCGCTCAACATTGCCGCTTGGCAAAAGTCCTCCAAATAATCCATTCGCTATGTAAGTCATTCACAACACTCGCAATGATAGTCTCCTCTATATTAAGTGGACCTATTAACCACCCAATGCCCTGTAGAGTTCCTCTACATCATTGCCCATTATCCACTCGAGTTCCTCAATTTGGCGCTCATAGAATCTCAGGTCACCACCCTCCTCGGCTACCATGGTAGGCCCAACGGTCTCAAGGTACTCGTCCTTCGAGATAGCAACTAAAACAATTAGCATATGTAACATCGAAAGAAAATGGTTGAAGCTTGTAATTACCGTGGGCATTGACCACAGCGCGCTTAGCACTCCACATAGCATGGTAGGCGTTGGTGCTACCATCGTTGTTCGCGTCACCAACAGCATAGATACCTCCCACGCTTGTCTCCATGTTCGATGCGACTTTTATAGATTTGCCATCCATCTGTAAGTGCAATTGTTTGTGCAGCGTGGAAGTCTGTTCGGTGCCTGCGCTGATCAGGATGCCATTGGTGTTGAGAGTGGTGGGAGCACCATTCAGGGTAACTTTGTACTGGTCATCCTTTGGCTCACCACCCGAAGCGGTTCTTTCAATCTTATTCACGGCTACCTCGTGTACCTTGATATTGTATACGGACTTGATGACTTTCTCCCACCCAGGCCACCTTTCTTCGGCTGCCTTCTTAGCATCATCAGTAAGTCTACCGCCCACGATAATTTGGATATCGGTTGTCAGCTTTCGCATATTGAGGGCAGAGCCAATGGCACTAGCGAACTTTTCAGGGCTTCCGATTACCAGCATAGCCCGGTTTCTATAGTCAAATCCATCACACCAAGGGCACCAAAAAAGACCCCTACCGAAAGCCTCTTTGAACCCGGGCTTTTGAGGCAAGACGTCCGTGATGCCAGTGGCCAAGATCACCTTGCGGGCAGTAATTCTCCCACCTTGATCATCGTATACTCGGAACCCCTTAGTAAGAGGCTGTACCGCAGTGACTTTAGTACCGCTAGTAGCTCTTTTGGCGTACTCGCTGTAGAACTCGTCAATCTGACTGCGGACCGCGATACGGAATTTGAGCGGGACTTGACCTGAATCAAACGGTCAGCAAGGCACTCTACAACGTATTCAAAGGACATGACTTGCCATCTTGGCCCAATACATCATGCATGTACCGGGTTTGAATGTTTCGGTATTTTCCCGAGTCGTACATTAAAGACTTTCGACCAACTCGGCCCAGCGACATTGAAGCTGCCAGTCCAGCAGGGCCGCCTCCAACAATGACAACATCGTAGTCCCACTGCTGGGGATCAAAGTTGTCGCATGATCTTGTGTCAAGGGTCCCGACACTGGTCGTCAGGATCTCAGTCGCATTGATGAAAGGCTCTTCACTGACCAAGCTTGAAGAGCTGACTGGCTCAGTCAAGACTTGCTGAGGGACAGTTAAGGCAGGTACCAGAGGGACGAAGAGAAGGCAGTGTGCCAATAATGCAGGAAGGAGCACCATCTTTCTCCTGTATTGTTAGCCAGTGACGAGGAAGCTGGGTATGGGACTCGTAGGATTTCAGGACACGGCTTCTTTATAGTATGCCATGATCTCGGTCAGATGATTGCACCCGGTGGAGTACATGATAGTAGACAGCAAATACTATGCATTCGCTCATCACGGTGGGGTCGACAATCATACTATGCCCATGGCGATACTCCATGGAAAGTTTAGCCTTGTAGCATAACTGGTCAAAAACTTGGCAGTTCATGATCGCCGTCCGATCCAGCAGATAGTTCATGCAAATTAGCATTTATTCCCGAAGCTTTGGGCCCAGCTAATGCAATATTAGTCTGGCTAGATCCGCCTCTCTGATGCAATCTTCTAATGTTCGCTGACAAAAAGGGACATGGATGGCCCATTCATGCTGCCACAAAGATCGGCCGCAGCGGGAAGTGGATCAATCACTGGTAACAAATCCTGAAAGATGTAGAGATCGACAAAAACTCGCGTAGATCTGCGGGGATAGGTGTTCGCCTAGCTGAGACCCCAGCCTCTTCAGCCCGCCACGGACGTGACCATATGCATTTATGCGGCAGATTGTGATTGATTCCCTTGGTGTCTGCCTGCAGCATCTGAAGAGTGTATGAGGGATTATTTTGGGAGATGAGAAAGAACAGACCAGCTCTGCACGAGGTAAGGAACACGTAAGAACCACCTATGAAAGTCAATCTACAAATTCTCAAGTATGGTGACGTGGATGAATTCCATAATTATACTGATCTACTTACTCGATTTGTCCCCTGGTTAGCCATGCTAATAGCAAGTAACTCGGAATACTACTAGAAAACATTCCCCACGGTCAATGGCCCCTTTATCTGATAAAGCAGTGGGTTGAACCGAAATGTGGAGGAAGGCCTGGGGGTTCGATTAGCTGTGAAGGACAAGACGTCGTATTTCAAAGCAGGCCATGACCAAGTGAACATTAAATTTGTACATAGAAGAGATAATGCTATGTAATGGAAGCAGTCCATGCAATAGTAAGTGGGGAAATATTAGCAAATAAAATCAAGTTCCAACGCCTGGAATGAAGGCCGAGGAAGGGCCCAAAAGTCAAGAACCGAGCAAAACTGGAAGCATAAAAAAGAACAAACATAAGAAGAAGACATAAGGCAAGTCTAACAAGTTAGAGAGAACGGACACGTTGGTCATGTTGGTATACAGCAAAATGGGACTAGATATCGAGGCATAGCACCCCCCTAGTAGATTGTCGTGTCGTGTTAACATAGCATAAGCTGCTTAATGGGAGGCGATAAAGAAAGTGTTTGTGATTAGGCAGACGATCATGACTAAGGCGCCATAGCAAGCTAGTGCCAGACTCAGTGGGCGGAGCAAGACCTTGTGCCAGTGGCGGTTACGTCGGAGAATGCCACTTTCTGTAAGGGAGCGAGACAGGGAGCCTTCATCATCGGCGTCGTCACCATCGGAGGCCTCACTAGCTTCGTCGTCCTCTTTCAACAACCCACGGTGGGCCGGCGAATCGGGCGCCGAGATCTTGTAATAGAAAAGACCCGGCAAAATGAAACTGATACTCGTGCTACCAGTGCTACCGACATAAGCTAGGACAGCCTCAAGAGACGACACTGTCATAGCAACGATGTAACTCAAAATGAGAATCGTGGTAGTTATGACTGAGAAGCGTAGGTCACTCATTGGCTCTGGGGTACGGTTACCGCGTGGTCCAAGCAGAGGATGTCTGTTGGGAGAGCCTTCCCGAGCACCGGACTGGGTAATCGGACGCCATTTCAGAACAGCATCCACAGATGCTCGGCATGGGTGGCATTGTAGCGGGTATGAGAAGACAACAAGCATCACAATTGCTGCGCGGCCAATTGTAGCATACACACCGGGTGGGTACATGCCAACAATGTTTCCTCCTACACTATTACCAAAGGAAAGGTAGCCAGTAATAGCTACTAGGATATACGTCGCAGCCGCACTGCCGATACTGGCGAGAACCACACCAGTTGTGCGAAAGTGGCTGTTGTCGGCTATTTCGTTGAGGATGGAGAACATCTATGAAAGAAAACAACTTATTAGACTTGGACTAACCATAGGTGATTTTCATGCTCTATACTCACATTCTGGTGGCATGTGAACGCAAAGACAATCACCGGAAAACTGCTCAAAGTAGGGATGGCGCCAGCCCAGTGGCCTACTCGAATTGGTCCACGATCCTGAGTTGTATCACCTATGAGAAAGTGATAGACTACCAGGACAACAAGGTAGGCCATGGAGAACAGCGCAGCAATGCTAGTATATTTCAAAGAGTCCAATCGGCGCAGGTAGGAAAGGGGTATCACGATCAACCTATCAAGCCCGAAGAGTCAGCGCTGAAAAGAGTAAGTAATTTTCCAAGAATACTGACATGAAAGCAGTGACCCAGAAATGACGGTCGACGAGGAAATCGTTGGCCGGGTCGCCGCCCACGAAGCCCTGTACAACACCTGGCATGAGGTCGCCAATGATAATCAGATAGCTCACCCCAACACCAAAACATTTGATTGCAATGGCAGCATCGAACACCACAGCGGCATTTGGGTATGTTAGCTGCGAAAGGGCAAAGAAAGAGGCATTTCCTCTGTCTAAGTATTGTGCACATCGCGACTGAAGATATAGACCAAATCCAGCCGTGCAGCCTGACCACAGAATCACAAAGACGCCGAGGACGATTCCGAAATGCGAAATAGCCAGTGGCATAGCCAGTACGCCCGCTCCAATGACTGTAAACCCCGAGTTGCGACATTAGCTATCTGAGTATCACGCAATCAGGCACCTGCCCACTTACTCGTATTGACCAAGTTAATCACGCTGCTGGAAAAACTGGCTTGGCCAGCAACAGCGCCCGCTCGCTTTCCTCTAGACGAGTGCCTGGGAAGAGATCCTGTTAGCGAAAGCCTGTGAGGGGTGCCCTTCAACCGACGTACCGACGCAGGCCTTGGGAAGGCCCCAAGGAGCCCGCCCCGATATTTGCCTCTTCTTCCATGGCTTCTGGCAGTGAATACACAATAAACGAGACACAAGGCCCAGCGCGACAGCAAGTGCGACCGCGACCAGGCCGGAGTCAAACTATGCGTTCGAGATATGCGGAGCGGAAGAGAAAGCGGCGCGGTGGCCTCTTATCAAGGCGCCCAGTGCGACCCACCTGATTCGCCGCGTCTTGGCCGTTCTCTCCCTATTCACCTATTTTGGTTTCCCTTCTCTAGAAACAGGCATCATCATCTTCAATATATTATAGCCCTGCTAATGACATTATCCTAAATTCTACTAGGTCGTCCCCAACCCTTTTGCTCTAGTAGCTGCCAGCTCTCGGACTCAACAACGGCATGGTTATGCGCCGTGTTTCCGGGACGGTCTCCAGGCCCCTCGTCGTTGAACTGTTTGACCTCGCGCACAGTCTTTGATACCTCCAGAATTGTCCCTCCCTTTACAGGGAACTGCTGGCCCTGACCAGACCGATCTCCGATAACCTCGCTCACCTGGTCCTGCTGTACAAGAGCCAGCATTACCGTCGCTACTTCATCCGGAGTCACCCATACATCCGCTCCATCCGTCACCATCTTGAGCTTCTCCGGGTGGTCTGTCCAAAGTGGTGTTTTTATGACACCAGGTGCAACAGCTGTGACGCGTATGCCAAGACTTTCGAGCTTGGCGAGGGATCGTACCAAGCCGTTAATAGCGTGCTTCGTGGCGACGTAGATAGGCGCAGCGAAGGCTTCGTTTTGGCCTGCAATACTGGAGATGTGAACAACATGTTTTGGTCGTCCATTATCTTTGTGCTCTAAGAAATGGGCGATCGCAAGCTGCGTAGTGCGAATCGGGTGTGTGATGTTGATATCAACTAGAGCATATCGACCACCATCTGGTGAATCTTTGCTTGGCTCGGATCCAGGGGGACGCCAGAAGTTACTCCAATGCTGAGGCGCCAATGTAGTGTGAGTAAATCTTTTTTTTTTTTT
>KZ118911.1:560-42679 GCA_002153405.1 Mycosphaerella populi pn0402 | reverse complement strand
TTTTTTTTTTTTTTTTTTTTTCAAATCCGACTATAACGTAAAGAGTGGCGGCTTGTTTCATATGGGGCTTCGCAACGTACAGGCTCGTAGACACCCGCGCCTGGGCAGACAATGTCGATAACGCCGAACTCTCGCTCTGCCACTTCAAACATGCGTTCTAGTTGCTTCCAATCTGTGACATCAGTAGTCTGGTAGACTGCTCGTCCCGGAGCCGATGAGTGCTTCTCGACCAACGCTTGTGCTTCGGGGCGAAGAGCCAAGTCCGCAATGAGAACGTTGCATCCATTTTGGACCAGCAGCTTGGCAAAGCTCAGGTTGATTCCTGTTCAATCATGAGTATAGATTAGAAAACAAACAACTGAGGAAGTGCGCAGCTTGAGTATGGAGAGTAACCCATGCTTGATTCTGTACATACCAGAGCCTGCGCCAGTCACAATGGCAGACCTGCCATTCACTGAGAGGGCCATCCTTTGAGTTGTCCAGGTATGTTGGGGTTGAAAAAGAAAGGAACCTCATGGCTTCCCCGCTGAGACCCAGGACCTTTATTTCCTGCGGTTGGGATGGCCCTTTTTGGAACAGAGCAGCGGAGATTTGAGCGAAGGTCCACCATGAACCGACTGCATTTGGGCGAATTGCATCCAATCCGCTGCTGGTTCCAGATCAACTGACGAACCAGATTAGTGATACGTGATACGCTGCCAACTCTGGTATCCCCCGGTTTCGCTCCACTGCAAGATGTGGAGCTAGAGGGGTTTCGCCTGGATTACCCTTCCGGTCCTCCTACCTGGCTTTGAGATCGCATAAAATCCCGTTTTCGGTAAGATAGTATATTCATCAATAACTAGCCAGTTTATCATGATCTAGTCTGTGGAGTACATTCAACTTGCTGGCTTTGCTTGTCCTTCCTAGTGTAATATTCGGCTCGGTACAACTCCGATTCACCCCCACGTAGTCCAGTCTTCAAGAGCACCACATAGAGGGCTAGCTAGCACTCTTCTCTGATACTTGATGAACGATTAGCAAAGTCTGGCATACTAGAAAAAAGCTAAGATAAGGTCCACCCTGTATTGAAAGTATCGTTATTATTCAGTCTTTATATCCAAATGGCTGTCTACTGTATCACTCGTCAAGAAACGCCCTTTCTGTGGGCCAGCCAGGGCGGCGAAAAACTTGTTCTTCCATATTCAAATCTCGCAAAGGCCCCCAAGGCGTACGCTCACGCTCAGCCATGAAGTAACAATGCAAATAATTTGCTGGGAGACGCACCCCTTGCATTCCCCTCAGTCGAGGACATTGTATGTCATTGAGGAGCTCATGTTCCAAGGTTCCTCTGTAGTGGTTTGGTTTGACCAAGAGAACGGTATTGTCGAGGACTGATTGTTGATCAAGAAAAATAAGGAACGCTGGTGGGACATATCTCTCTGTGAAACTCTCAAAAACTGTCTCCCAAACATCCATGATTGTTCCGACTTTGCGGTTAGTCTTTATTTCATCCCAAGGGGTGAACGAAAAGCTGAGCTGTCTGACAACGGATGCATAAAAGTTCTCATGTTCGGCGTACAAAGAATGAGACAAAGCGTCCTCGAAAAAGTCGAGGGAAGCTACCTCGATTTCTCTCCGGAGCCTTTCTTTATCTTCCTGTGTTATGTCATCTGTAAGGAAGAAAGCATCGCAGATTCCGGGATCATGATGCCTTATTTCCATAACAGGATACCAAAAGCTCTCCCGGGGCTTTCTCACTCCATCGTTTATGTCAATAAAGGAAGAGCCCCGGCCGGGGGTCGGCTGAGGTCGGCCTGGCCTACTAACATCAACCCGCCCTATATCTGTCATAGACCTGCAGATGCTATGTAAAGATAAATCAGCTACCAGAGCAAGGTTGCCCCTGGATGCGTAATGAGTCAGGGTACTAAAACAAGCCCCCTCTATATCAGCCACAGGCTTCGGTAAGAATAACAAGGGCAGTGTTGGAGTATTTGATAGATCCACGCCAAACTGAGGATCCCAAATATTACAAGTCTCCCAGAAAGTGATTAAATCACGGCGCGACCAACAGCAGTGTTTATTCAACGGGATGACTTCGGCTGTAAATCTGAAAGGAACATTCGCATCAGACATCAGCCTTAGTTCCAAGTCGTAGTCCTCATCCAAATTGGCTTCGTTCAGGTATAATGTTGGCAAAATACGACGAATAGCAGATTGTGTTTCCTCCACCTCCGCCTCGGTTGCATCGTAACAGAGCAAGATAATAAGATGAGTTCTGCTTGGCCGGCGTTTCCACAGCGGGTTTATACCGCTGCGGCCTTCTCTGACGCACGAAGTAATAATGTCAACCAGTTCCACTGGAAGACTAGGGCGAAGACTGGAGCTCACTGCAGCACGGCATTTTTCCCAGCCTAGAATATCGTGAGTCTGGTCGAATGGTGGTCGGTCGAGGTCATGTAGAAGCGTCCCTTGCTCTCGCTGGATCTCTCCGGTATATTCATGACGCCACAGCGGATGGAATTGTGTTTCTTGAGCATCTCCGTTGAACAGGACTTCGCCGTTTGATAAAACAGGCATATAATGCATGAATTTTCCATACTGATTCATGACAGGACGTTTTGCAAATAAGGAGAGCCCATTGGGAGAGCTTGGGTCTGGTCGTATGGAAATTATAACCGTTGGGATTGGAACAAAGCGGTAGGAATCCTCGTTATGGTGATTTATCACTGTCGTAATCCTATCTCGTGCTATTCCGTCGAATATGACAATATTCTTGTAGCCGCGTCGAAAAGAAAGAACAGCTAGGGCATGGAGGATTGAAGATCTATCTCCTTGTTTTGTGATAGATCCCAAAAGATGGGAGGATGGCGACCATTGGTGGAACTCTCGTTGGTGAAGATCCTTTTGATGTTGATATTCTGGATTTTGTGTGTAAAAAGAAGCATTCTTTTCGTAGTCTTCCTTGAGAAGCTCTCGTAGAAGGCTCAAAAGGTTGGCCTTGCCAGCCTCTTCATGTTCGTTCAAGAAGACGATGGGTAACAGGTCGCATGCTTTTATTTGCTGCATAGGGACCCCCGACCCAATACTATGTTTCAAATATGCCGTTCGAGCTTACTACCAACGACTCAATGGAGCATCAAGTTAAATATTGTCGAAGTTATTGCGGTGTAAAGAACAAAGATCTTCCCACAAAGGTTGCCGAACTGGAGTGAACAACCCCGCCGTCCACTCCACGGGTTCCCCACTCTTATCCGTGCTTCGACAGACGAGAATTTCCAGACTTATGTATCCTTAAAAAATGTCTCAACAATCAAAGCTCCAGGAGGAAGCAAAGGCCAATCTAGATATTCGAAATACATATCAGAGTTGAAACTGGAATATATTGATAGACAGAGTCCAAGCATTCTCAAACAATCAATCTCAAAAGAAGTCCACGTTTTACCTACCTAGGTAGGTACCTAGGTATAGACATGAAATCTGACTTTGCCCTCTGTATGGAAATCGCCCTTGTGACGTGAGACATACAAAAGAGCAATACTCGCCGACGCCCTGGCCTTTCTCCCCTTTTCAGAGGAGACATCTGTATCTTCATTGACGAGTCTCCTTTTGTCTTCGTCTAAACTCTCGAATATTTCCTATGTCGAAATTCCAAGGGGGGATGTCTGGTCGATTACTGCTTCATCTGGTGGCTCAGCAGATCAAGATAATTCGCAACTTGCTTTTCTGGATAAAATTTTGGGTCATACTTCTCAGAATCATCATAATTTGACTGCTCATGGGTCTAGATTGAAGGGGTCCTGGGACAAGACTTAGCCTTTGAAAGTTATACGACCACGTGAACGAATTTTCTTCAATGAAGCCAGTCTCTCGAAAACCCCATGGTAGATAGGCAACTAAATCATCTGCTGTTTCATATCGAGGGTATGGCATGAAGCCCAAAACAATTCCAAGAGATACTGCTAAACTGCCAACTGGGTAGACAAACACCTTAGTGCGTTTGCTTCTGCAAAAATTGGTTTCATCATGTCCAACCAGGCTAATGGGGCAATGGAATGACTTTTAGAGGTTTGCGGCCCAAGATTTACCATCCTAGCAGAGGGTTTGACTGGCGCGAGAACAATGTTTTCTGTACTGACCAGATCATCTTCCAAACTACCCCAGGAAATTTGGTCTGTCTCCTCTGAAAGTGCAAGATCTATCCCACCCAGAGCCTTCAAAAGCTGGGGATTCTTTAAGACCGCTTCACGAAGAGCGATATAGTAATTCCTCTGGGATAATGATGGTCTTTTGCAATAGACCCCATCTATTATGCGGTTAGAGCGAATCTCACTCCGAACGCTTGACCATGTGTTGAAACTTGATATATATTGACAGAAATTCGGCTTTTATTTATCCAACTATGCATGCTATTTGATCCTCGCTTGGTCACCATATTATTTGGCATAATGACAATACGAAAGAAGCTGTATGGACGACCGCTTTAGTACCAGCAGATAACCAAGGCCTGATAGCTCAATTGGCAGAGCGCCAGATTCGTGAGTAACATCAATTTGAAGGTTCTGGTTATATTTTAGTCCAGTATAGAGCGATTTATCTGGATAACATCCAAATCCAGAAGGTTGCGTCGATTTCGTATAGGGACTTTTTTTCCTCGGTATGCAGTGGTAATTTATAAAAAAAAAAAAAAAAAACTGTAAATAATATGCCACCCACCCACCACTTTAGACCACGGCGCGTACCAACACGTACCGAGGGTAAAAAAAGAATGAGATGACCCGATACGGAATCGAACCGCAAACCTCCAGATGTTATCCAGATATGTTGCTTTATACAGGGTTAGAATATAGCCTAGATAGAACCTTGATTTTGATGTAACTCACGAATCTGGCGCTCTGCCAATTGAGCTATCAGGCCTCGGCAATGGAAGTTTAAATTTTTTTTGCAATAACAATACGGTCTTTCCATTGATACAGCCCGCTACTGTAAGAAAACAATCGATGCAAACACTATGCCACACTCCTTCCCAAGTATAGACTTCGAGACCGCTTACACGGCTCTGATATTCGTGATTCCCCCCTCCTTTGTTTAGCTTCGAGATCTCTCAAATCTGCGGACCTACCTACCATATAAAATCCTCTACTCGTATTATAGATCCTCACATTACCATCCTTTTGGGAAGGCCAGCCGCAGTAGACATTACGATTGGAGTGGGCTTGATCAAAACAATACTTGGATTTTATCTTAAGACAGTATTTATTAGCCAGATAAGCGTAATGAAAAATACAGGCGAAACAACCGACGTGCTTAAGCAAGCTACACGTTAACGTCTCAAAGACACTGGAATGAGAAAAAGACACTGTGAAAGGAGTATCGCCGAGTATCCAATTGCACGGTGGTCGAATCCACCCGTGGAGCCATCAAAGCAATCTTCGTTGCACGTATTAAGACTAGCATCCATCAATCTTAGTTGTTCTGCTGGCTGTTCAGAATACGCAAGATGGACATGAACAAGTTCAGCACATCCAGATAGAGCGAGATGGAGGCGGCGATCTCCTCCTCAACATGGTAGTGGCGCATAACCAGCTGAGTATCAACGAGAATGTATCCTGAGAACACAAGTGCACCAACAGCACCGTAAGCGGTCTCCAGGCCACTGTTGAAAGGAAGGAACATGGCCACGAAGCCGAACAAGATCATGAACCAAAGTGCGCCGGCCAGGTATGGCATCCAGTTGGTGAAGTCATACTTGGTCTGGCATGCAAATAATGTCAAGGCAACGAAGATTCCCAGGGTTAGAACAAGGGCTTGGATCACGACTCTACTGTCGTAGAACGAGGTGACCACACTAATAGAGTATGCTTCCAGAAGTGTGAACGCAGAGAGGAAAAGCAAATTGGCGGGATAAGACTTGCGTTTCCAGAAGGTGGCAAGCATGAATCCAAGGGCGCCAAATACTGAGAGGATCAGAAGCCATGGGTTACCCTGGATCCAGACTTTGTAGGAGTCGCTGAAAAAGGAAACAGAGCTTAGAATTGTCGTAAGAAGGAGTTGAACGGTCCTAAAGATACCACGCATATTAGTTATTACATTCGAATGTGATTATTGACAGGGTATAGCTTGTTGGAATCATTTAACTTACAAGATAGAATAGACCTTGCGCACGAACTGCATGCGAATATCGATGGTAGCCTCAGCAACCATGCCGCCGAACTATATTATTTGCATCAGCTCATGTTCCTGGTTCATTCTCTAGATAGCTTACCTTGAAGTCATCGGGAAGGTTGTCACCCTCAGTGCGCGGTGTTGAAGGTTCGGCTGTAGCCTGGTAAGATGGGGGCGCTCGGGTGTATTGATTCTCCTCGAAGGAGTCCCGCTGCGGAGCAGGTTCGTATCGGGCGTTTGCGGCCATTTCGTGTAGCTTCTTCCAACAGACTCTCCTGAGTCTCTTTTGGTATGGCGATTTGAGGATGGAAGGAGAAGAATCTCAAGGCGGATGACTTGAGGGGCGGTGCCAGGTGACGCGATAGTCACGTGTGTCCTATCGGGCCCACTCAACTGGCTGATAAGGGCGGATCTGGAGTATAAAACTGTGGGGAGTACGAAGTATTGTCCAGCTCTTTGAGGAACAATAAGTTTAATATGTTCTTGAGTCATGAATCAAGATGAAATATTCTAGTAAACTCTACATGATCCCTCCGCTTGTACTTGGACGTACCTTCCCAAGTACATTACCGCAAATGGCTAAACACATATAATTGCAGGGAATAGACGATCTATAAGCGCTGCCGACAATATTTATCTACTTTCATTCATCCAGTCATATGACCGCTCGAGTGCATAGGCAAATTCGAGGATCTTCTGTTCACCATGGAGAGGACCGACCAGTTGTGCAGCAACCGGTAGTCTGATGCTGGGGTCATCACCATTCATATCAGGTACGACAGATGTGGGGACACTGAGAGCTGGGTGACCAGTGAGATTAAATTGAACAGTGTTAAGGCCCAGCCCAGACGTAGAAACTATTGATTCCCACGCCGTGGCTTTGTTTCGATCATATAACCGTGGGGCTGTGAAAGGTACTGTTGGTAGAAGGAGAACGTCATAAGTTTTGAATACAGCTTCGTACGCACGCGACACTAATATAAAGTCAGTACGTTGAGATAAAACCAACCAGCTTACCAGTAAGGCTTACTCTCAAGACCCAGATTCATGCACTTTGCATACAGGTGTGGATAATTCTCTTGCTCATAGAGACCGCTCAGAAGTTCATTTCGCATGACAGCTGGCAGCCGATCCCATTTCTCCTGCGTCCATGGAAGGAGATTCTCTAGAAACCCAGTGAGATAGAAAGATCTCCGACCCATTGGATTACCGAGCGCGATGCTAGTGAGAGATTGTCGACAGACCGCGAGCCAAATAGCATGTCCTTTCTTGTGCAAGGGCATCGATATCTCATCAACAATAGCACCAAGGCCTTTAAATCTTTCTGCAGTCTTTTCAATTTCTGCTCTCATTTGAGAGCGTACGTAAGGCGCTTCAATGGCCTCTGTTAGAATAGCTATTTTCCGGCCATTCAATGGTCTTCTCGGCGTTTCATTCTGAGCGACATCGTACCATCTTTTGAGATTTGAAGAATATCTTATACTTTTGTGTGCCTGAGCTCCAACCTGACGATCGTCAATACCATCAGCACCAGCAATAACCTCTAACAAAAGGGCGATGTCCCAGACAGATCGACACATTGGGCCGACGTGATCAAGCACAGCTTCGGAAGCCGATACCCCTGTATATGGAATCAAACCATGTGTTGCTTTGAGTCCATAGAGGCCACAGAATGCCGCAGGTATACGAATGGAGCCGCCTTGATCTGCGCCAATTCCCATGTCAACCTTCACTGGATCTCTATGGTCCGAGTCGTTGCTTTTGTCGGAGTTGGAACGGTCTCCAGGATCTCCTATTAATGCTCCAACGCCAGAGGATGAGCCACCGGCGCTGTAACCTGTGGCCCAAGGGTTATGGATTGGTCCAGAGCATGAGGTATTGCTGACGGTAGTGCAGCTCAGTGCCTCGCAAACTGCAGTACCGACTATACGACCCCCAGCCTGAAGGATCCTTGTGACTACAGTAGCGTCAGATTTTGGGATCCACGGCTCAATGGCATCTGTTCCATGGATTTGAGGTACTCCTGCAACACAAACATTATCCTTGACAACGATATTCTTGCTGGCAAGAAGAGGCTGTTCTGCAGAAAAGCTTGTCTGTAGCACTGGATCGTTGATAAGATCAAATTTATAGGACCACGCATTTCCATGTTCATTAGAATCAGTGTCAACTTTCCGAATATCTTGCGGCGGTCGTCGCAATGGATCAAGCGGTAGATTGTAGTCAGGCAGCGCAGAGAGCTCCTCATATGTCTCTCGTGCAGCTGAAAGAAGATCACGATAGGCCTCTACTTCTTCATTTTTTACAGTCAGTCCCAACTTAGCAGCCTCGCGTCGGACTTGGTCAGCCGTGATTGGGTTGGTTCTTGTTGAGTCATGAAGTGTAAGAATTTGATGTCTTCAAAGCACGTCTGAATGGAAATCCTCACTTAACTCTTTCCGATGTATCTGATTCCATGTTATTATGTTTCTTTTTCCTGGAATAAATGGATATGAATACCCAAAAGATCGTGAACAGCCAGCAGCTAACATCACACTAGCGGCCGATCAGCTGATCGGGAGCATGAAATGTGAGGCATTGAACTTGATAATTCTGTCTTATGTATAGAGCTAAGCTTCGATAGATAACATATTGTATCATCTGAGTATGAAGTTTCCTTGTTGGGGAAGACCACGGCATTGTTACCATGACAAAACATCCCTGCCTAGTCGGTACCGATACTTGCACTAATGTAGGATCGATTATTCGACTATTTCTTCAATTATATTTCAAGTCCTGGATCTAAACAAAAGACCCCCCCTACGGCAGTACCTCTTATCATGCTCCCCCTACAGATCTCACGAAGGTGGAACGTGAATAACGGTTCAATCTCATCCCCGCTAAGTCTCCTCAACCGAGGGGTGGCCCCAGCAAAACATGCAATTTTCGCATACTCTCAAAAATCTTCCCACAAAACTAAGCATAGAAGACGCTTGAGTTGACTGAGGACTCGTCTTTGCTTCCACCACTTTCACAGGGGACCATGAAGAATTTCTCGATCAGCCGACAGCACCTATGTCCAGCTATAGTGGGCCATCAACACCAAAATTTGTTCCAGCAAGTCCAAGCTTTTGAGCTCCCTATGCGGACATCTTCTGATTGGAGCCTTCTTCTGTTGGAAAATATGTGAGACTCCCGAGGTCGATCTCCGATTTGGCCATTTAAAGCATCAAAAACGTTGGAAGTACTAGCACACCTTGGTGACAGTCCTAAGATACATGCATAGAAAGAGAAGTAAAATATCCTTGTATTATGTGTGTGATTAGCAATATATATAAAAATCTATTCGGCAATACGATGCATTGGCGAGCGCCCATTTGCAGCCTGAGCCTCTTCAGTAGCAGCGTCAACAGCGGAGCCGGAGTCATCATCAGTCGAAATTTCCACAGCCTCATCGTCGTCATCCGAAGACTCCCCCGAACTATGCGGGTCGTCAACACGGATTGTATTATGAGAGAACGACACCGGCAAGAGCCGTCTCTGGAAGTCCTGCGCATGGGCATTGGAAACCGCCGTTCCGACGCGCGCAATACTAGCCGAAGGCCGCCTGGTCCTGTTCCGCAGGCTGGGCGTGGATGGGGAGCCCTGTTCAGGATCGCCAGGAGCAAGGAAGGGTGTCTGTGGTTCCTGGAGCATAACGTCGTCTTCCTGGGGCCCTTCAAGACCGGGGGTATTGAGCCGGACTTCGTATGGGAGGGGTACGTCCCGTGAAGCGCGGAACAGGGTCACGTTCGTGCAGTGTTCGTTTTCGACACGGAAGATGGTCCAGATACCACGGCGGGAGACCTCGGACACGGCGATTATGAAACTCATCAAGGCCGAGTGTTGGATATCGTGGAAGAAAATCGCGTAAAAGATCCAGTTGAATCGTACTACGACGTCAATGATCATCGCGGCATAGTAAACCCATACTCGTCGGAAGGCTAAGTTATCTCGGAGGAGTGGGTGAGCGGCGTATGCGTTGCCAAGACTCCAGTCCATTATCAGATCCCACACTGATGTATAGGACGCGTTGAGAAGCGCGAAAGTGATGAATGCTGCCTGGTAACGCGTTTGGCGATCAATCCGGTACATACTGAGAGTGGCATAATAGAGGACGCCGAATATGTACTTCCCCATGTTAAGAAGATGGGGGAAAGCATTCCTGGTATCGACAAATCGACGAATACACTGGAAGGCTCGAAGAATTGACGGGAAAGTAGAGAAGAAACCGAGAAGCCGTGAATGGGAAGAGTTGCAGCGAGTTGGTTCGTTCCAACCCGCAGCATATAAGCAGAAGAACAAGGCGATGTTCTATATTGAATTAGTAACCTTGCAGACTGTCAAAAGCCTTCAGATGAATAGGGTAGACTCACACCCATAGTATACGTCTGGGAACAATACATGTCACCCAAAAAGAAGTCGCGGAATTCGACGGGGTATAAACCAGCAAGCAAAAGTCGCCACTGTGACTGTCAGAAAAAGATCTCCAAAATCGCCAGCTCATAACTTACATTTGATATACCGAACCACTTCCGAGTTCGGTGGTATAGTATCGGGTATGGGAAACAAAGAACTATGAGGGTAATGCCTATTAAGACAACAGGCCAGTATATGTACATGGCATTAAACCAAGAAAAATTAAGCCACATGAATAGTCCGAGCAAAAAAATGAATAATGAAGTAACCTGAGCCTCAGTCAGCGGTAGATTCGCGGGGGATGAAAGGAAAAAAAAATATACCTCAAGCAATTGGCGCCACTCAAGGGTGTGCCTGGTATCATATTCAAAAACAAATGCATAGTTGATTTTCGAGTTCGTCCAGATCATACAATCTAAACTAAATAGCAAGAAGTGATATGTGATCAAAAAGTAACCGGCGTAAATCTATTGAACGTCAGCAAGTACTCTTGGGATATGTATGTATTGTACGGACCTGTAGTAGATAGCTGGTTTGGGTCTGTTTCCAAATCTCAGGTGCACGCAAGTGCTGGCTAGCATATACTAGCGCCTGAATAGCAAAGAGCACACCTCCCATGATGAGCGATCCCGCCACAAAAGTATTTCCTGAAAAGTCACCAGAAGTTTTTGTGGTGTGGCGGAGCTTGGAGAGGGCAATTTTCCGATTGTTGCGCGCAAAGTACCGAGTATACAGATCTTCAACCGTGACCATCAGCTTTTCGATCTCTCCGCTTCTAACAAAGGCCGCTTTGTCCACCTTCTCTTCCATAAAGCGCAGTGTCGGGCGGGCGGTGACGGCCTTGTCGTATTTCTTGTTCATTTTGTGGAAAGCTTTGCGGTTTAGCACGGCATAGTCCTTCAGCAGCTCCATCCCACGATGGAGTTCCTGCAGGGCATATTTGAGTTTGCGTTTGGCAGAGCGGTATGACACATCGTTGCTTATATTTGGCTCATGACGAGAGAAATCGCGGCGGTTGTGGATGGCCTCGTGATCCTGCGTAGGCATATTAGGCGTGGCCATCTGCGCCAGATTCCGAGAATTTTGTCCAAAGCGGGACCTTCCGGTGAAGGTACTCTTCAGCAGAGATCCATTCAGCTTTCCTAGTCCACTATTCTGGTGTGCCAGTTCGGCAGCATCTTTCCTGGCTGGTCGTCGATGTTCCATGACCTCTAGGACCCGTTGATCTCTCATAATGTGGAGCTGCTCTCGAAGGATCTTCAGCCGTTCTGTTGCCTCTTTTTCTTTCTTTGAATAAAAGTCGTTGATCTTCTCCAGCTCGGATTCCATGAACTCGAAGAACTCATCGCGTCTCTTGTCAATCTCCGCAAAAGGGTTGGTGTTTGATCGCTTGGGCATCGACTCTCCTTCTGCTGTTAAAGACCGTCGTAGGCTCTTAAAAACCTTGGACGGCGATTTCGTCAACTCTGCGCCTTCCACATTATTGAGACTGCGGAAGGTAGGCTGCTGAGGCAGAGGAAGCTGAGGATTATCTGAAGGACTACCACCAGCATTACGGTTAGGGGGGTTAGCAACTGTAGCCCGTCGCTCTAGCGCAGGGGAAGGCAGTGAAACGTGCTTGCGGTCGTCCCCTTCTTTCGATAGGGGTGACATGATTCCCTCCGGCTCCATCGCAGGGTCAGGCAGCTCGAAGGATGCCGCATCTGATCCGTGCATGGGTGGTGTTGCTACAATACTGCCATAGCTGACGAGTGTATCCGACGGTCTCATCCCCGAGGACCGTAATGGCTGGCGCTCGGCTCCTGGAACCGCTGACGAGTTCCTGGCTGTTTCCGAGCCATAGTCTGTCGATGTGAATACCGTTGAGTCATCTTGGTCCGCTTCGTTGAATCGTCGTCCCGAGGCGGAGGGGGTGAATGCTGAACGGGCAGTACCACGCGGTGTTGTTCCGCCAGAGTATCGGAAGGATTGAGTAAGAGGACTTTTGTTTGCTTTCTGGATGGCCCGTTTGATAGCCTTGATCTTCTTCTTGCCGGCCTATAGTAAGATGCGGAAATTTAGTGACGGTGATTGTGAGACATGCGCATGCGGGGGGTCCAGAATACCTTGTAGTCGAGATATTTCACCCGCCATTCGGGAACGAGGTCCCTCTCCAACTCTCTATTCTGCGATCAGCTATTGGAATGCCCGGTGTCGCCGAGTGCGATACTTACTTAGCGAATTTCATCCTCCACTCGCGTCCCTCATCGCATGTCTATGTCGACGATGCCGTGGGCAGGGTCAAGGCTAGGGTAACCCGCAGATGGAACGAAAACAGGAAGGGCCGAACCGATGAGAAGGACAGTAGAAGGTTAAAAAATCCCAAGCCGGCGCCAGTGGCGTAATTGGCGGTTGCAATTGGGCACAGAAGCTTGGACTGAGAAGCACCGATAAGGAAACAAGGAAAAAGGAACATCGAATTCCTCAAACACACAACGTGCAGCTCGGCGTCTGAGATCTCATGCAGGTCATATTCTCCTTCGAGGGTTTTTTCTGGAGAATTTTCTATTTTCCAGATCCTTAACTTGCAAATCGCGACAATCACTGGCCTGGACGCCGGCACGTGCCGCGTCATGAAATCATTGGCCGTTTTGTGGCCTGGGGATTCAGGCAGCAAGCCCAATAGCCCGCTCCTGATTGGCCGATCCCTTCCTGGGCCAGATTCCGCGGAATCTCAGGCTTGTGGGTAATCAAAGCTTAAGCTATCTGAGGCTCCTGCTTGTGGCACCTGGACGACGGTGCGGACGGTGTCCCACTGGAGCCTGTACAGCTGGAGCTTGTACAACCGGAGCTTGTACAGCCGCGTCATTGGTAGCAAACGCCCAATGAAATCAAACAAAAGTTCTCCGACGACGAATAGAGGAGCAGCTAGGTCTGGAATGTGATGTCTCCGAGGAATGTGTCCGGCGAGTTCTCATGGTGATGGCATAGGCCAAGCTATTAATCCTCCTATCCTACGACCCACAATAAGACTTACTGCTACGTCCTTGGTGCACTGTAGTGTCGATCTCACCCAAGGGGACAGAGACACTGCCCGCGAATAAAACCTACGAAGCTCCAAAGATACCTACAAACTTCGGGCTTTGCTGTGGGAGCCAAAGATCACACAAATATTCCAGCAAGTAATTATTTGTCATTGCTCGTCGTGCGTCACAAGTATGTTGTGTACATGCGAACCGACACAGGATATCTCATAAGAAAAGACATGCATTCATCCGGGTCCCAGTGTCAGAGACCGCATTTACCAGCGGTCAGGGCGCTCGAAGCGCTCATTACGCTCGTAGCGGGGGTCCCACTCCTCCTGAGCACCGTGGCCACGAACGTAGTGCTCGTCGTACATGTGCTCAGCGTTCTTCTTAGCGTGCTCGTGAGCGCGAAACTTGTCGACCTCGTCCATGCCCTTGCTCTCGGCCAGCTTGTCGACCTCGGCGCCGACAAGACCCATGAGAGCCTCCTTGGCGAAAGCGTGCTTGACGGGCTTGCCTATTAAGAATATGTCATTGGTCAGAATGTATATTGAATATCTATGCATGAGGGTCTCCAACTTACCCTCCTTGCGCTGATGGTCCTCCCAGGCCTTCATGCCGGCGAAAGAAGCGGCTCCAGCAATGAGCTCGTGAGAGAACTTGCCCTCGTGCTTCTCCTCGCCACCGTACACCTGACGGTGAGCGTCATCAGATTCGTCTATAGCAAAAGTTAGCTTAGGCTCAAGACTAGGGCTCCTGCCAAGAGGCAAGGAATGTGGTTCTCCGGTATGTTAGGAGGATATATGCGGGTTGGTGGGGGAAGGGGAGGGGGAGGGGGGTTTAGGTGAACATGTATCTATGCAGAAGGAATGGTGTAACTTACCCCAGCCCCAAGCCATTGTGATTGTGTTGTATGAAGATGTGGATGATTGATAGAGAGAGAGAGAGAGATGTTGATGGAGGGGAAGAAAGTTTGGGGGGAAAGTGAGGGGCTCTTATATAACCTCATGTCCAGCTGACAGAAGCCTCCAGAAAAGCTACGTGTTTACGTTTGCCGCTCTCAACAACCAGAACATCTCCATTTCCCTTCCTGTCTCAGCTGGCGCTGCCCCACAGTGGCTGAGGCGGGTTTGAAGTGGCTGTCTTGGGTAAGACGGAGTCGCATCGCTCCCAAAATACACTTTTACCATGGAACCTAGTTGCACTTTCTGATCCATAAGCCCCTCGGCCGTTCTCAATTGCAGGTGGGAGGTGCGAATGCCCCCGGGGTTGGAGGGGTAATGGGGGCCATCGATCCAGTCAGATCTCAAAGCACAATGCGTGTTGCTTTACGGCCCTATCGGAGTTTCATAGGATTAATGCATGCCAAGATAAGGCTTGCCTATCACGATCTTCCATGCGTTATTTGAAACGCTGTGCTCTTGCGGTAGCCAGCAGCAATGCACCCCTCGAGGCATACAGTAAATGGGTAGTCGTATATAGCGAGCCTGATGTGACTAGGATCACAACATACTTCCAATTAGAATCATTTCTGTTAAACGCCCATCTACATCGACTATTCTCAGACACCTAGTCTTGTCGAATACATTGACGCCGAGGTTCGACTCGGCCGCCGCTGGGAGGGAGAGGGTACGAGTACGTGTCCACGTGTGGATCCAATAGATCGATGACGGTAGGACTCAGGACCCGTTCAGCCCTAATACTCAGGAGTGGGTCGATTCGTGTTACGAAATAACAACATGCGGACCCAAATTGCCGACCTTCGCTCCTCCAGCCAAGCTTCTCTTGCCAGATGCTTGACCAGGAAAAGGTCTTGGCAGCACTCGCCACATCTTCTATGGACCCCATCATTAACATAATATGGTCGGACAATCCAGCTGTGCCTGAGTGGGTTTCTTCGGACGCACAGGAGATGAAGGACTCCGTTCTATTTTCTCACCCTGACCCTTTCCATGGTTCTGCTACGTACCTGCACCGCCCCATGTGGCGCAGAGCGGCATCCGTTCTTTCCGGTCTATAGAATTTGTTGCCTTGTAGTTCCCTGCGCGACTAGGACTTTCTATGGTTATTTCAATGCTCCTATCCTATTTCGGAGTGGGATTTTGTCCTAAGCAACTGTTCCGTCCCGACTAGCTCTCCATTACTCTACCTAGGAAATACTACCGAGGCAATTTCCAAGGTTGAATGTAGAGTCCGCTAAAGCTCGTGGCTCGGAGCACTACCGCTAGCAGTGTACCTAGTGTAGTGGGGAATCACCCCCTACACCATACTACGCATCGTACGATCCTAGGATCTAGCTTCCTACGGAGAAAAGTTCTTCAAGTTCTTCCGACACCGTAGGGCATAGAGCTGTTTACAAGCGTTCCTTAGTGATAGTAGTAGCTAGACATCTCAATACACTCCTTTTGCGCTGTGATCAGAGCAATTGGACTTCGTACTTCACTCCAGTGGCAAAACCATAGGACGCTAAATGTAACAGATATGATTTCACATCAATCACAACTCCCCAATAGAAGCATATGAAACCATTGATCTGTTTACGCTGCGGCCTCTCCGGTCTTGGCAGCGGGGATCGCTAGGCAGCGAAGATACGTACGACCAGTGTACCCGCTTGCAACAAATACAGCCCCGCTCACCCCTTGATTCATTGAGGAACTCTCACAAGGTCCATCACGGCGTACGAGTTGCCTCGAAAACTGTGGCATTTTCACCAGGGCGTTCTGACCGCCAGCTCGCCCTGGAGCTTCTTGGACCCACAGTGAACATACTTCACCTAGAATTGCCTTGTGTATACTGCTCCTGGACATATACCAGGCTATTGGGTATATTGTAAACCATTCTGCAGCGAGAATGAAGAAGAACGGCAAAATTGATTGACGGTTTAAACTATTATCATGCTTACGATACCAACGCACGAAAGTAGAACGCATTCATTGGCAGCCACAATCTCCTTACAATTGGCTTCCCACTTTCCAAGGTCCCAAATGGAGGAGTGAGTACTTACACATCAAATTGCGGGCAACAATCATGGGTGTTGTTGATAGCAATTGGTTACAGCTTCATGTACCCTGGCCCGCTTCGACCGCATCCGCGGCTTGAACAAAGATCTCCTCCCTCATGATGTGCCGTAGAGAATTTAATATCTGATGGGCTATAGATTCGAATGAGTGAGTCTGAGTGACAGTATTTAATGCCTATAAGCGCGCGTTAAGTACTAACTATAAAGCCAGCTAAATCAGCTGTCAGCCACATAACGCACAGCCACACTATTCGCGCCCTCAGCATAACCTGCAAGCTTTGGGAAACCTGAACCCTGCACAAGAACCAACTTCAGAAATCCGGAGCTCCCTGTGCTTACCTGCTTGATCCCTACTTCTCAGCACCCCAGGCATCGTGCAGTCCGCACGCCACAATCACAATGCCAACCAAATCCCCCACCGAAGCGGACTTCCCCTCTACCGTAACCGCAAAAATCACCACCCCGCAACAAACCCGAACCAGACCCGCGCCAAACATCCTCCTGCTACTGCACGGCCTCGGCGACAGCGCCGCCGGCTTTGCAGCCTTCGGCCGCGCCCTAAATCTCCCCGAAACAACAGTCGTCACGATCCAAGGCCCCGCCCCAGTCCCCTTCGATCTGGGCGGTTTCCACTGGGGCGATGACGTCGCCTTCGACACCTCGACAGGCGGTCTCGACATGGACGCGGGCTTTACCAAGAGCACGCGGGTACTCACTCGGCAAGTAATCCGTGACACATTAGTCCAGAAATGCGGATACCGGCCGCGCGAGATCCTGGTACTGGGGTTCGGGCAGGGCGGGATGGCAGCGCTGAGCGTGGCTAGGGAATTGGGGCAGACGAGTGGTGTTGAGGAGCCATTGGCGGGGGTAGTTTCTATTGGAGCCCCGTTCCCGCTGTCGGGGAAGAGGCTTGGAGACAAGAATCGGTCGCCTGTTCTGCTTGTTGCGGGGCGGGACTCGGTTGCTGTGTCTGATACGGCGCTTAGGAGGACGAAGGAGGTTTTTGAGTTCGTGGAGTTGAGTCGATACGCGAGGAGGGGGGATACGATGCCTTCTAGTCGGGAGGAGGTTATTCCTCTTATGCAGTTCTTTGCGAGGAGGCTGAGGAGTAGGCAGGGCGTGCTGGAGGGGAGTGTTGAGCTTGGGTGAGAGTTTGTCCAGATGGTTTATGTGAGTATGAAGGTTGAGTTGGATGGATGTATATTATGAAGCTATGATACCCAATGTTTTGCCTGTAAAAGTAGCATAGAGCCAATTCACTTGAATTTATTTTTTTCTTGGTGCATGGTCATTGTCTATCATAGACAGGCATATTTGCGCAAATTGGGGACATTTAACAAATCACAACCAGCTTGCATGCAAGTTGTTTACATGGAGAGAACCAAGGCCTTCAGCTTCTGGAAGTCGGGCGTACCCAGTCCAGTGACAGGATCCCAGCCCTCGGTGGCATTCCAGTGAGCCCCAGGGATGACCAAGGCACCGGGGACCTCTTTATCACTCTGGGGGTCAATGCCACCACAGCCATAGGAAGCACCATCAACAATGTCGTTCAGAGCCTTGTAGCCACTAGAGTACAAGAAAGGGTTGATGAAACCCAATACAGGCTTGCCAGCGCGCAGACGGGCATCGTTCAGCAGAGCAATGATTGCAGCAACGGTAGGCGCGGCAGCCGAGGTACCCCCAGACTTGGCCTTTTGACCGGCGTAGATAACCTCATAGCTAGGAAAGTCAGAGAGCTTTTCATGTTGGCTACAGATAGTGACACTTACTCAGGGTACAAACTGTGAGCCGAGATATCGGGGAATCCACGGCCCTTGAAATCGGCGTACTTTCCGTAGTACTCCTTGGTCTCAGAGCTCAGATTAGCTAGATAGGGCTTGACAGCGCCTTCTTGGAACCAAGCTTGAGGGAAGACGCTGGAGAAACCACCAGACGAGGCGTTCCATGCCACTTCGGGGCTGACGGCAGATGTTCCACCAACTGCAGTGACATATGGGCAAGTCGCAGGGAAGATGGGATTGAATTGAGGGGTCTTTCCATCGACAGCCTGGCAAGCTGAACCCACACCTGTGATAAGTTTGTTAGCTTATGTTGCGCCCTAAATGCCACAGCCATACATACCTTCGTCACCAGAGGAGTGGAGAATAGTAAGTCCACGCAGGGTGTTCAGGCCAATCAAGTGGCAAACGGTCTTTGCATACTTCTCGGGAACGGTCTGGTGACAAGTTAGCGCGGGTCTTTTGAAGAGGAAAAAAAACAAGTGTAGAAACATGGCCTACCTGCTCATCATCGCCGTAGGAGTTTGAGATGACCTGGGGCAGCTCGGCGTTGGTCTTGGATAGCAGCCACGAGTAGTAGGGCAGGTATGGTTCATTCTGGTCATCTGCTTGAGTAGGCTCGTCGGCATCGGGAATGAGAGGACTAGTGACGATTAGCGATACCCTTATGCAAATATGATAAAATTGGGATCATACCCAAGGCCACCGCCAATGTACTCAGTGACAGGAAGTGGGTGAGAAACACCAATGATGTTCTGCACATCCAGATTGGCCTCGGTCACGTCAGCCTCGGCAGCAGTCTGGTTGTCCACGGCTCCAAAAAGAGGCACCACAGTAAATTTCTGCGAGGGGATTTTGAAAAGGGCTTCAAATTTCTGGAGATCGGCTTGGGATGCAGACTGGTTAAGGAAGCTGCTAAAACCAATCCGACTTCCAGACTCCACCTTGGGGGTATAGTTGCCAACGTTGTATAGTTCTTTCAAACACTGAGGAGTGATGGAAGTCTGGCACGAGGCTGAGACCTGGGTGTTGGATGCCTTGCGAGTTTGCTTGGTCTTAGAAACCCTTGGAAGGGCCCTGCGTGTCTTGCCGAAGTAAACAGTAGGGGAGATAAGATCAATGTGATCGGTCAGATCATCTGGGATAGAATACTGGGTAGTGCGCAGCTTCACTGAGTCGCCATTTTGATAGTGCGAGAAGCTAGTATCAAGCAGCTTGTTTACCTTCTCTACACTGCTAGTGAAGTTGAGAAGCGAACCGTCACGGGCAAAGCTGGAGATGCCCGCGTTTTTCAACCAGTTCACAACAGGAGTGTCGTCTACAATGGGGAACTTGGAATCGATGTCGTCCTTGTCCAGCCATTGACCATACTGAGCCTTGCCGGGAGTCGAGACCTCGCGCAAAACCGACTCCAATTGGTCCAGGTTCTTACGGCTCAGGGCAATAGAGAGACCAATTGGCTCATCACCCGAGGGAGTGCTCACATGCGACCAAGTGCTAGGAACGCCAGCGGGGAGACTCTCCCAGACAGCCCCTAGAGAAGGGGCAGCAAGGGCGCAAAGGAGCCCAGTGTACACAGTTGCATGCATAATGAATGGCCTGCAGGAACCTTGCCAGTGTTCCGGAGAATTGAGAGGAAAAACACGGGGCAGGTAACCAGAGGGGAGGGATCTGCAGGACTACTTATTCTGCTCGTGTCCCCTTCCTCGCTGTGGAGGTCAATGTACAGAGCCAATGCCGTCTGCCGTCGGGGAAACTTTTTAATAAGGTCCCGCTCAGGCAATCCAGTAACATTCTGATTCTAGTCCTAGCTCGCGTGAAAGATAAGCTGACCTATTCCAGACTTACATAGGTTACATCCTGTGGGGAAGCAGTTATCAGCTATGCGATTGACGTGCTTGTTAGCTAAAGATGCTGCATAGGGTGGGGCGGAATCTATCAGGGGTAAACGGGCCAGTTCAGGCACTCGATAAGAACCGAGGTTGGATTCGAAGCGCCAAAGTATTTAGCAAAGACAAAGCTATCAGACTTTGCTCCTAGGCAATTGATTTGTTAGCATACTGGCCTTCAGACGAGTATCCGTGAGGAATTGTCGCTTGGATTTCCCCGGAGTCCGCCGGTCTTCTAACCGGTGGCAGCCCCAAAGCTTGTCCCTCCTAAGCCTCAACCGTGGACTTTTTGCATCTTGGCTTGGCGATTGAATTTCTTGGGCCAATAATAGCGGTGCATTTTAGGTTTCCCTGAAACCACATGGAGATTGTTTCACTTACCATTTACTCTATTCAACAAAGAACAACAAAGAATTGGCTTCTCATGAGGGTTGCATTGTTATGTGGGGATCGTGGGCCCGAACTCCCGTCTTTGACGGTACTCCGTAAGGGCATTTGAACTCAGGGGGAGGGAGGGGCCAGCGTGTAACAAGTTCCAGTTGGAGTTCATTCGTGTTCGTACACAAAGTTTAGAAAGTGATCTTTGAACGGAGTAGTACAGCCGCGATGCAGTCCTCTCTTCCAAGGTTCAGGATCCACGGTTGTTTATTTTAGGGCATGTTCCTGAAGATCAGTAACCCGCCCGCCCGTTTCAAGATTGCAGTCAGCTGGCTGGTCTGCCTGACAACACCAATCGAAGATCAGTCTTTTGATATCTTTAATATAATATATTCATGCCTTATCACACAAAGAAAAAGAATGTTCTTTCCTGCTCCAAGGCTCTGACGTCAGGAAAGTTATGAAAGCTTCCTTATTTCGGATATCCTTAGAAAATGAATCATCTGATCCACCCACCCCCCATTGAGGTCTGCGCAACCTTACGCCAGAATCCACCTTCTTTAGTAGGCGGGTCCATCTCAGCTTTCAACACCGGGTTGATGCCCTTCTTGCGCATCTTCTCCTGTTCTTCGAGTGGGATCTTATGAATAGGGTGATCAGGTCCCGGCTTCTCATTAGGGTCATAGGGCTTGGCAGATATACCCCATTTGTATGCAGGATCCGGAAGCGGAGGTGACTTTTGCTTTGATTGATCTGATGATACAGAGGCTGTGTCCATGGTTGGCTTTTTATCAGACATTTTTGATTATAATATGTGGTTTGGAGTGGAAGATGGTCCGATAGTCTCCTAATCGTCGAAATCGCAACCAGTAAATAGTGATCTTTCGGTGGAGTGGCAAAATTGGAAATGGCCGTGGATTATAAATTTCCTTAGACTTCCAAATATAAATTTCTACTCTGAGCACTTGGGAGGGGTTTGTGGTGGTTAAGTAGTCCGTGGTTTCCCCGTGGAGTGTGGTGTGCCAAGCCGCTGAGCCTCGCGATGATCTCATCCCCCCCCCATTTTACAGCCTTCCCTCCACGCCCGGTTGGCTACGTGACCACGATGTGTAAGGTTGTACACCCCACATGGATTTTCGCTCGATTCTGTGGCGGGATATTCGCTGTGCCCAATCAGGCTTCATATTCCTTATGCCTTCTAACACTATTATGGAAGAGCACTATTAACAATACCTGTTCACGAACTGATGTGTACCTAGGTATATTTGAAGCGTGACAGATACACGTTCATAATGTCAATGGTAATAGTAGATTGGCAAGGAAACATAACTATGGAATGCACATAAAGTCATAATCATCATAAAATGGCAGCGAATCGCAGATAATCATACTCTCTCAGCTTCGATGATACTACTACCATCACCAGGAGGCGACCAAACCTTGACTAACTTAAAGCCAGCAGAGGACAAGACACGATTCCACTGTTCAATATTACGCTCCATACTGTTGCAGAAAATCAGCATCTGTAGATCCCAAAGGGACGATAAATAACCAGCATTCTTGTCTGGCATGATAAACTCCTCGATGATGAGTTTGGAGTATCCCTTTGTCATTGCTTCGCGGAGTTGAGCCAAGATAGCCCGGGACTGTGAATCAGACCAGTCATGCAAGATGTACTTCATGTAGTACGCTCGCGCACCTAAACAATGTCAACATCATACCTTGTCTCCAGCAGAAAGAATCAAACTTACCTTGGACCGGCTGTTCCTTGAAAAGATCAAAAAACATCTTCTCGATCTTCCCGGTCACCTTAGCCTCCTTGATGACATGAGGTTGATCCTCAAGAACAAGGCAACCAGGCGCACTAGGGAACTTAGCCTGGAAAGATTTGAGGTCATGGCCGCGACCGCCAGCAATGTCTACGAAAAGTACATCGTTTTCGTCGCCACGGAAGCCGTCGATAACCCGCTCTTGCACCGGGAACCAGTCAACCCAATCGGGCCGATCACCGCGGTCACCCTCCATGAATGAGTTGAAGCTTTCATTCAGATCGGGCCGACTAGCAATCCATTCCCATACGTACATGTCCATGCTCTCGCCAAATTGTAGAACGCCGCCGTTCTCATCTGTTGTAGGGTTGCGGAAGTTTGTTCGGCGGAGGTACTCGGGCAATTTTGCTAGGCTTAGTGCACCGCCATCGAATCTGTTTCATTTATTTTAGTAAAGACGTCAAGTCAAGAAGCATGAAAAGATAAGCATACATCCACTTCATCGCCCCGATACTACCTCTGTCGGTAAGCTGTCGGGTGAGTGCGTTGGCAGCATATGTTCTGACATCGGTCTCCTCGATGTAGCCGATCGACGTGAGGAGACGTAGGATTCGTTCTATTTGAGAGTACATTAGCAACGAACGTCAAATTTGAAGGCCAAAATTACCCATCAGAATGATATCGGCGCCTTTGAAATCAGCCAGCTCCTCTAATGTAAGGTGCTCGTTACTCTCCGACAACGCTTTGAATACACCCATATCCATTCCAACCCTCACACTGGTGACCGAGGCCGACTAGGTTATAATTATCAGAAAAGACCACACAGCCAAATGTTCTAGCACATTGTTATCTTACCGAGAAAGCCATCTTGATGATTGCCTCTCGTGGCTTCTCAAGGGACTGGGTCAACCGTTGTGCAGCAGCAAGAGCCGCAACCCGATCAGCCTCGCTTAGCTTATCCCTAACATTGTCTGCAATTTTCTGCACTTGTCCTACCAGAGAGACAAACTGCTTTGACTCATAAGTTTCAATAGTCATCTTGAGATAAAGTTTGGTGGTACAAAGAGGAGGCCTTGAGGCATAACTTGAATAAAACGCCCAGCTACGACCGGATACTACGACTCTAATAAATACCCGTGGAAATCGTCGGCAGAAGAACCCTAGAGTATTATGACATGGGGCAACTGGGTCTTCCCAATTTTGCGTTGAGAAACCAACTCGACCCTCAAGTATAAACTCTATTTTGTTTGTGTATGGCCGACTTGCCCCGTGTCTTGCCCTCGAGCCACATGCTTCGCGTGATATGTTTGTAGTTCTTGCAGATACCTCCCATAGATTGCGGGGCAGACTAAACCGATATCAACTCATTGGTTCCTTCGCCCGTGTCCCTTCTTTTGGGATTGCGAAAGTGCCCGGAGGAGTTGGCTTGTGTGCAGATAAAAAAAAAAGCAAATATGCACTAATTGCGAATCCCTTATTTGGAGTGTGGGTGGCCGGCAATAACGGTCAATCAGAGACCGGGCAAATATGGATACTCAGAGTTAAAACCTGGAATGATTCCGGTCATGCTCATTCCTACATCTCGGTTTTTATGTGGTTTTGATAGGTGATTGGTGTACTAGTGCTGCAAGTTCTAGTAGATCTAGACCAATGAGGCCGTTTTTTGCGTACTATTTTATCACTAGCTCAAACGTTCGACCGGCGCCTGAGGTATACAAGGGTTAGAAAATTGCCAGTGCGCTGCTTTATCTCCACAACTACTCTGTTCTCGTATCATGCGCTGTTCTCTAGGTTTACGCCCAGTCCTTTTCGCCCCTTAGAGTGGACTGTGAGATATAGAGTGGTAACCAACCATAACTATGACAGGCCCACATATACCCACGGCTTGCAGGGATCTGCCTGCTATGCATAAATCTCCGACGACACTGAATGTTGCTTACTGGGCATCTACCCTAGGTAAGCCGACGGCTAATGCTCCACTCAAACTTTCAATCAAACATTACTACAATCCATGATGCCAGGTTTACCGAGCGATTTACATCCGCAGAATTTGATGGGCCGCCAACGATTACCTGAATATTCATCGTATCTAGAAACGAAAAGAAGTAACGCTGATTCCTGGGATCTGATTGGAGCTGACATCGCGGCCACATTTCCACATCAGCTATGGATCGACCCGAAGTTAGCGCCCGCTCAAAGTGAGGCGTTTTAGCCAGGAGAAAGTAATTAATACGCTGTTGCGGATCCATGCGAGAAGACTTGGATCTTGATGTTGTCCGCTATTCTCCACGAGCGGGATATCTATGGATCTAATCACAAGTTCTGAATATGTGATGCGAATCTAGCGGCACACAACGCCACAAATGCAACTCATAAAACCATAGGCCGCCAGTTTATGCAAGTCGTAAGTACATAATTGCGCGTAAGCAGAAGACGTCAAAGCTCATCACTTCTTCAGCCCAATCACAGCTAGATTCCGAGGGCTCTCCCCGTAGTCAAACACCGGCTCAACCCAACACTCCTTGACCGAGTCATGTTCGCGCAGGAACTGCCAACGGTCGATGACAATCGCTGCCTCTACAAGCTGCGCACTGAACGCCATCAGGCTCCATGTGACGCTCAGATTCTTCCTTGTCTGGCCAAATTCCGTCTCGTAGCGCCGGCATTCCGCATCTGTCATAACGGCGATCTTCTCTTTGACAGGGGCCGCAAAAGTTGGGTCCCGGCTGAGCTTCTCCGTCGCAGCACGGATGTACGCAGGAAATGACTCAAAAGCCGCTTTGCGAAGCGCCCCGAGAATCACAGGCTTTGGACTATCCTCGGGGTTTGAATCCTCGTAAAGATCTGTTGGGATGGTTGGTCTAGATATTACACCCTTGTCGAGGAGGATGCGTTGGAAAAGTGTGCGGTAGAAGTTACGCGTGAAAAAGGTCTCGGTGCCGGTGGCATCCCAGTTGTAAGGGGCTTGGCATGCCATAGAGCGAGCGGTGATATTGAGCCTGATCCCTTGGGTAGCTTCTGTTTTGTAGTTCTCGTACAGCTTGGACATGGGGAACCCGTGCGGATCATACGATGTTGCCGTTTGATACAGCCGTGGATGAATGGAGCGGAGGATAGGTAGTTTGAACGTTGCAGGGCCCAGACGCTCGGTTAACAGGTTATAGCAGCAGCCGATCATAGCTACGCCTACAACTGAGGGGTTGAGAACCAGGGATCGCACACCATGGTGGACAAGGTTCCCACACGAATGCAGAGAAACGACCATCACTCGAGCATCATCTGACACTTGTTCATCAGATTGACTAGTAATAGCCTGCTCACTAGACGTGTCTTCTGGTGTTGCGGTGGAATCAGAACCTTCTTCGGCAGATGCTTGAGGTGGATTGATAACATGGTTGATGATAGGTTCTAGGTAGCCGTCTTCGATTTCGTGCTCAATATAGCTGATAACTCCAGGGTTCTCGGTGACTGGTTCCTCTTTTTGCTGCTTTTGCTTCTTCTTCTTCGTGCTGCGTGGGCCTTCTGGTTCGAGGCTAACATTTCCAAGCATTTTGAACATGGTGACATCTTCAACGGTCTCGTTGAACTCTTGAGCTTCGGCATCTTCCGGCTCTGTCTCGGATTCATTTATCCCCGACAGTGTTCCATTGCCACTCGATGGTGCTGTTTCCGGTTTCTGAGTTCCATCTTTGCGCTTCTTTCTTGGATTTTGAATAAAAATCTCCACTTTCTTCTGCTTAGCATCCATCCCCTTCGCTCCACTGATGTATTGATGTTTTCGCTCAATGGCGATTATATGCTTGTGATAGGGGACACTCGCAAGTATACGTCCCAAGTAGTTCTGCCCTGACCCAAAATCAACAATATGCGACACTGGCTCGCCGCGTCGTTCACCAATTGTATCAGATAGCCCCGCCACCCACTTAGAGAAATTTTCCACTTCATGTAATTTCTTCTGGTTCATACCCATAGCTAAATGGAAAGGCAGTTTTTCTCTGGGTTCAGGGGGCGAGAAGTCCCGCCGGAGACAGAACCTCCGAATGTTGTGAATGTATTCTAACAAGCTCTGAGGAGGAAATGCGCCACCATTCCATGCACGAGTATTGCAATTGGTCTCATTTGTTTCACCGTCATCCTTTAAAGGCTCAATGTTCTCTCTGAGTAATAATTGAATTATGTCTTGAACGTCGTGCCCATCGAAAAACGTCCTCCAGTCCTCTGGAAGCAGGGTTGTGTATAGATCCGGTTCGCGCGTGAGAAAGTCAAGCATATGTACGCCGCCGCATAGGTTGATGAAGGTCGTTGATGTGGTCATAAATGACAAAAGACCCTCAATGTAGGAGTCAGGATCCTCCCACTCATCCGCGAGTGGGAGAGGGGTCCGAGGGGCCATAGCTGCGAGGTATGTGTACTTGGGACATAAAATCCCATCGACTCGATCGTGGGGAAAATCCTTATCGCAAGTTTTTTGGCTTATCGGCAAACCGCTGAGTCATCCGAGTCTTTCGTGTCGTGGCGGGCATTGAGGGAGTAATTAAAGCCAATTAAATGCCGAAATCCATTGTAATTGAGTTTGAAAGCACTTCTCATTATTTGTTAGACTATGAAATTGGTGAATGGCACAATTGACTGTGATTACCTCATTGGCTTCGTCATTATTCTGGAAGAATTTGGGAAGAATTGGTAGAATGTCTCTTCCGAAACATCACCCTAAGCAATTTCACTGGGTCGGAGAAGTAAAAGCTTTTCGATTGAAATCTAGAAGATATCTCAATTACAAATGAGAATAGAAGATCTTTGATTCATTGCATGGGATGCTGGTAAAACTAGATTCCATACAGCAAACAATTATCCCAGAATTTCTATAACAATGGGAGAAACCTAGTTGTTATCTGCTGAAAGCGACATAGCAAGGTCTTTTGCATACTTGAGCTGCAGAAGTATCCTTTTCATGAGAATGGCGAATGCATATGATTCAATTTCCTAATAAGTAGGATATGGAGCGTTTTGTTCAACATCACGATGGAGATAATTCCATACGAAAAGGGGAATAAAAACTACCATAGCAGAATGAATTTTATCAGTCTCTGATGTAGCATGACATGTCTTACACTATGCAATTAATAAGCTTCCCTGCCTGCTATGCCAATCGGACAAGATGCTTACTCGAGTTGATCAGCGCTTTGTCGGCGAGTTTATTATTGTATATGAGATTTTTTGGCGAGAGTAGCCCTAAAAGTTGGCATATAGGAAATGCAATGTTCTAACCTTGGAAAAGCGTTCATAGTAAGATTCTAAGAAGCGATGTCTCTGATGAATCTCTATCCCACCAGGATATAGACCACGGAAAGCCAGGTTTATCTTGGGCTCAAAGCAAAATTCATCATGAGAGTGAATCTACAAATTCTTTCCCATGAAGATTACCATTGATCTATAAAAGCTTGAGGTGCCGCCATCCAGAAATGATCTTCAAGTTCAAGCTTAATCTGATTATTTGACTGTCCGACGCCTCTGACAGTGGTGCTCACAGTGATAGAATATCTAATGCGATGAAATCTAATATTAACGAATCCATGCTATCATGAGTAATACTCCGTAGTGAAAATATTGTTAAATGCCATTCGTAAGAGTACGCTTGATCTATGTATATTCATAATATTCAAAGACTCTAAACCTTAGTACTCAATATATCCACTAAATTTGACACCATATCTGGCTATATTGCATTTCCATATCACCAAATAACCTGCATGCACTCCTGAACTCCGTATACTACAATGTGGGCCCCACGTGACCCAGCAACAAGCCAGCTCCGCCGATACCCCGATAGCCTCCAAGCTGGCCTCCGTTTAATCACACCTCCTAAACCAACAATCCTCCCCCATACCCACAAAGATGGCACACGCCGACCCATTCCTCCAAGTCCAAGCGTACGAAATCCCCCACCAACAAACCTCTCTAGCAACCCAGCTAACCTAAGAAACCAGGGACGTCCTCTCAACAATCCAATCCAGCCGCCCATTATTCTCCTCATACATACGGATCCGCTCAACAGCCAAAAGCCCCAACAACCCCGAACTAACCCAAGCCCGCTCCGAACTCGAAGCAACCCTCACCGAACTAAGTGCCGACCTAGACGACCTAATCGAGAGCGTGCGCGCAATCGAAACAGACCCCTACCGCTTCGGCCTCGAGCTCTCAGAAGTACAGCGGCGGCGCAAGCTCGTCGACGATGTAGGCGGCGAGGTTGCGTCGATGCGCGCGGAGCTGCAGCAGACTGTAACATCGAACCCGGGGCCTGCGGATGCGAGGCTGCCGAATCCGACGGAGTTTGACGCGGCACTAGAAGAGGAGGAGGGGGGCGGGCGCGGCGATTACTATGCTTCGATGGAGATGCAGCGGCAGTCGGAGCTTATGCAGGATGAGCAGTTGGATGGGGTTTTCCGGACGGTGGGGAATTTGAGGCAGCAGGCGAGTGATATGGGGAGGGAGCTTGAGGATCAGGCTGTTATGATTGATGAGGTGGATACGTTGGCTGAGCGGGTTGGGGGGAAGTTGAATAATGGAATGGCCCGGATAAGGCATATTGTGCGCAAGAATGAAGGTATGTATATCTCTACGGGGGGAGGGGGGGGGTGAGAAATTCAAGCTGACTTTTGGTTCTTATCATAAAACTAGATACATGGTCCTCTTTTTGCATAGCGGCGCTGATATTTGCGCTCATACTTTTATTAATTCTCGTTATCGTTCTGTGATAGTACATCAGAGGGCACACACAGCATCAGTCAAAAGCAAAACGGCGTTCATGGCGGGAATATTCAAGCTTCAAAAATTTTCAATGTCAATCACTTCAGTTGCGGGCCTTCTTGCGGGGGCGCGATTCCTCACCCTCGCCTTCGCCGGCGTCTTCGTCCTCATCCATCACGTCGTCAAGGTTCTGGAGGGCCTCGAGGTCCTCAAGATCAAGGTCATCGAGATCGTCACCAATCTCGAAAGATCGGACTAGTCATGGGTCAGCAAGTGTCACATCATCGGATCATGGGCAAGTTATTGTCAAAACATACCATAGTACGAAATGGCATCAGCATAGAGGTCCTCAGCCAGAGCGATTGCGAGGTCCTGGCCATCCTCGAAGGCCTCGGCATCCTCAAGGTCATCTATGTAGTCCTCGTCATCCTCGTCATCATCTTCGTCGTCCTCACCCTCAACCTTCTCGCCCTTCAGGATCTTGGCGAAGCGCTCGTTGTCCTCCTTGGTAGCCTTCTCAGACTCCTCAGCGGAGACATCACGACCACGGTAACCGAACCAGTTCCAGAAGCTCACGCCAACGGGGCTAGCGGGGTCCATGTCCTCCTCATCGTCATCCTCCTCATTCTCCTCGGCCTCCTTGTCGAGAGCCTCGCTCTCAACAGCCTGGATCTTGTTGACCAGAGCCTCGTACTCAGGAAGCTCAGCACGCTTCTTGCCAGCGTTCTTCTTCTCAGCCTCGAACAGATCAACAGTAGCACCGAGCAGACCCTTGGTCACATCCTTAGCCTCAGACTTCCAGTTGATGCGCACGGGCTCGGAAACCAGACCCTCCCAAGTGCGGCTCTTGCCAGACTCGGTCTTGACGATCTGGGTGCGCCAGTAGAAGTCCTTGATGATCTGCTTGTTGGAGAACCAGTCGTTCTCCTTGAAGTCGAAGATGAAGCGCAGAGAGCGGGGCTCGCCCTCGTTGCCCTTCATCTCGAAGCGCTCGATCTTCAGGTTCTGCAGGGTCTCGCCCAGGACCTGGGCGTCGAGAGGGAGGATGTACTCGTCGATCTCGGCGGGGGAGCTAGCGAACACGCGGACCCAGAAGTCGGGGGCGTTCTTGATGATCTGCTCGTCACGCTTTTCGTAGAGAGGGGCCAGGAGGGGGGCGGCATTGCGCACTGGAGGGAATTGGTTAGCGAGATTCAGAGTTGGAATTTGCCGTGCATGGTAGACAATAGAAATCAATTGCATTAGAATCGGGTGATTTTCCCGATCCGACTTTAAACTGAATCGTCTTTCGTACAAAGGAACGAGATTCGAGATTTGGGAATGGAGGGGTCAAAAGGGTCAAAAGGCTGTAACTCACTCTGCACAACCTCGGCGCGGGCAAACTCTTCTTGGAGATGAGCGATCTGCTTCTGGGCCTCATGAGGGATGCTGGGGATCTCGATACGATCCTCGAGGGCTTGGTCGGCAGACATTGTGAAAGGTGTGGAGAGGTAATTAGAGTATAAAGACTTTTTGAAGCTGGAGATCAAACACAGCTAGATACAATGGAGCCCGATAATGGGAAGGGGTATCAAGGGAAGGGGTTATCAAAGGGAGGAAAAAAAAAAAAGAGTAGGAAGGAGGGGCCCTAAAAAGAAAAGAAAATTCAGCCAGAAAAAAAAGGTCAGATCGGCGCAGAGCTTCAGTCCAGGGCGGAGAGCTAGTACCCAGGGCAACCTGGGCGGTACATCAGTAACAGTGGGGCGTTGGGTGGCAAATGATGTATTTCGAAGTCGCTGGATGTATCGCCCTTGGGCGGTGAGCTGTGAAAATTTGAGTTTTCGTGGTGCTATGACGACGTGCTCTGGCTCGGATCTTTCGATCTTTCTATGTATCATTCTATGTATTTTGGCGGAGGGAAAAGAGCAAAGACTCCTTTGTTTAATATTGCATTTGGTAGATTTTTAATTCAAATTCGCAATTGTATCTCTATAGACCCTGGGTAGCTGCAATGGCGGGGTAGAGCCCTAAGCCTATATACAAGGTCAATACTACAAGAGGGGAGGAGGCTGGCGCGGGCAAGACAAACACATCAAAGAAAAGTACAAGTACCTATCCGCATACAGTCTTCCCAACCCTCCACCACCCCAAACTGGGAAATTAACAAGTACTACTACACATCCCACCATCCTCACCCTCCAGCAACCATCCTTCCTCCCCGTGGTCGCCGATCGCCCCGAGAAGCACCAGCCAAGTATTAATCAAGCAAGAAAGGCCGATCGCTCCGCCCATACAGAGACAGCAGAGCAGCCTCGTTGCTTTTTCCGACCCTCTTGACGAACTTAAAGCGCAACGCCAGAGCGGGCCCTGGCCAAAGGTAAATATATCACTTTAATTCAACTCCCTTCCCAGATACGATTCCCATGAGGCTCGCTCCCCCGCCTCCGTAAGCCCTCGGCCCTAAACGCGGGGGTAGAATACACCCCGCGCACCTCACCAAGCTCTGTATATGGCCAGGGCCTTTTCTCTTATCGCTTGCCCCTCATCTACGGCAATTGAGTTCCGCGATCTTGAACCTAGAGACGAGGGACGGCCAGCCGAGGTCTCTTAGTTTACGTGTCTCGCCGGGTGTCGGCGATTGAGGGAAAGGAAGAGATGAAAGGGCAGCATTGAAGGGGCGGTCTGTGCCGGGGGGTTCACCGGTAAGATAAGAATTGGGCCAATGGGTTCTGGTAGATTCTACTCCAAGAAATTGGGGCGGCAACTGGGCCAGTAAGGGGTTAGGGCTTAACTGCATCTATACATTAAGTTTGAGAAAAAAGGCCGTAGAGCAAGACCGTGGCATATCATTAGAATTGGTGTGGTGAAAGTCGTAATGTCTCATTTCTTTTTTTTTGGTCTCTTGTCAGGGCAATCCCGGTCACAATACCCGACAAACACAAAGCAAACTTTTGGTTGGAGAAATTCTCCAATGCCTGAGTCCAGCCTAGAGAGGCGTCCAATTAAGAACTGCAGTAAAGGGAAGAATCATGTTCCCATATATTTTCCATGCCCATTCGCCTTAAATGCAAATGAATTAGAGAGAAGAATAAAAAAGAAAAAGAAGAGAAGAAAAGGGGGGGAAAGAAAAAAAAAGAAAAAAAAAACACAAAGAGAGGAGAATAACACGGCCAAATGGCAGACATGCACAGACATCATCACTATGCACGCCTGCCGGGAATAGAACAGTCGTTAAGAGGGCGAAGCGGAATGATAAAGAGAAACCCAGGACACTGACACAAGCCACAATCGGATCGGCACAAGTCTATCAAAGCATCCGCAGAATTGGTTTCCGCGGTCGTAGCAAAGATAAGACCAAGAACAAAGAATAAGCGCAACCTGACACATTTCCCCTTTCTGCCCTTTTCTTGGTTTTCCTTTCCTTAGATAAGACACTCACAGCATCCAATCCAATCCATTAGCTTCCTCCTCCACCGGAAATGCTTCGGAAGCGTACTCTTGCATATCTCGCCAGCCCTGCCAGAGGTGACGTGCCTCATCTGTAACGCGCAACGAGACTACCCCACCTGGCCCTTGCATCATTCCGGCACCGGCTCCTTTTCCACCCGCGGGTCCAAGACCCTTAGGTGAGCCGGCGGCTGGTTGTGAGAATTCAGGCTGGGGAAAGTAAGGCGCATTGAGCTGGCCGAAGAGCACCTCGAGAACCTCAAGCTGCTCCCGGTATCCAGGTGGCACATTGACCTTGATTTCGATCTTTTCACTGTGCACATACCGGCAGGGACGACCAAGAGCGCGCTCAAAGGCGGCACAGACTTGATTTGGAGAGAGCGTCTCGAATGAGAGGGCGATACTGCAGGTAGAATGTGGATTAGCTTTCCTCGAATCTTGCAAGCGCCTTGGCGGAGCATGTTTGCTTTTTTTTTCTTTTTTCTTTTCTTTCTTGGACCATTCGTTGGTTCCCACTCTTGTCATGCATATTCCTGTGGAACCAAAGGTATGGGGAGGGAAGAGAGATAAGAGAGAGACAAGCACGCAGGAAGCTTACCGATGACCATGCCACTTCTTGGGCCCATCTTTAAAGATCTGAAGCAGTGCAGGGCCGACATCGTGCTCTGCATCCAGCCATGGAAGTGGGGTTTCGGGGTCGAACGGAGCGCGCCATTCAAAGGTGCCGTCACCCAGCAGTTCCATCTGGAAGAGCGGGTACGGGAGACTTGTGAAGTTATTATTGTAGATGCCAGCGTAGACAAAGGTAGCCGGTAGACCGAGCTGACGAACGTAGTTCTCGACAGTGAACTTGGGCGCCCACTCTGGGACAGCGGGCCAGGGACCGTGGACCGAGTGGTCTGGCATGCTGCTGTAGATGTAGTGTGTGATAGAGCCGGCGCGTTTTGCGGCATCGGCCAGAGCGCGGCCGATGGCCACCTCATCGCCAGCCTGCGAGGTAGTGTTTATGAAGGCCCACGAGGCGCCCTGGAAAAGGGCATCCATGAGTTCGACATTGCCGAGTAATGGGCCATGCAGGAGGGTGACATTGGGTAGGGACTGGAGCTCTTGCGCAACGAAGCCCTTCAGAGAGTGAATCTGCGCGCGTACGCTGAATCCCACGGCCGACGCGACCCTGATCAGGGAAGCAGCTTGCCGGCCAGTCGCGTTGACGACGGCAATGGTTTTCTGTGGTTGTGTCATCCGGCTTCGGAGCCCGGCGCGAGCTCTGGGGTAGCAGAGGGATTTTGGGGGGGAGGGGAGTATAGAGGGGGAGGTTTAGGTTGCGGGGAATGGACAGGAGGAAGTTTCCAGCCACAGATTAAAAGAAAATCCGGAGTAAGAAGGCTGGGCTTGGCGACGACAGAAAAAGGTGTCGCGATAGTGGGGTACCTTGGAAGTTGGGAGGGCCCAGAGCCAGAAAGTTGTATGTAACGAGAATCGCGATCAGACGGCGGGGACGATCCAACTCCACTGAGGGATTATGCGATGGAAACAGTCATTCAGACTAGAGGGCTGAGATCTGCAGGTAGATGCAAAAGTAGGTAGTGAGCCAAATCACAGGCTCGTTTTGCGTTTCCTTTTTTTTTTCGTTCTCCAAAAGTAGGGGGGAGGGGTGCAAGATCTGGTTCCGAGGACGAAAAAACGCGGAGAGGATAAGATAATCGATAAGAGAGTATGCACGGAGTATCCGGAGAAGGATCAGGGGGGACATAGACCTGCCAAACACGTAGACAACGTTGGAAGTAATGGCTGCCAGTTTCCTAGAGGATCTGGACTTGTATACTATAGAAAGCCCTCCTCCGCCAAGACGCCGCTTTCATACTTCCCCCTTCTGGCTATACAACCTATACTAGGATAGTGATATAATGTCCTCCAATGGTCTCATCCAGCAAAAAAAAATCGCAGAATCGACCCTGATTCGATGACACCATCCACAGATCTTTCTAGTTCATTTAAATCTCTTCTTTTTTTTCCCTCATTGTGGGCAGCTGATTTTTCTTTTACGTAAATCGGCAGGCAGTCGGCTCCCCCAGCGACGGGAAGATCCTGGACCGGCCACGAATCGGGACCCAGACTCGGCCCCCTGGACAGAAAAAAAATCTCTTCTCTACGATAAATGTCGTCATTCAAGCTGCTGGTCCTCATCCAGCCATTCTATTCTTGGTTTAGAGTACTCATGGAGTGACTGCGCAAGGGTGGTGCTATCCAGATACATCCTTCCTGAGACCCCCGTGCTGGGCGCATAGCTGGAAGGAGACCCCCAAATCCACTTGCAGCATCCACAACCTACCACACAATGGTTCACGTGGTGCAACAAGGTGGATTCAAGGTTGGCTCCAGCCTGTAACCCCGTCCAAGTTTCATAGCTGGGGGCAGGAAGGCAAAAATCTGACTGTGGCTTCGCGTCAATCGAGTTGGAGCATCAGCCCCGTCACGTTAACACTCAAGTGCTCCGTCGAGCCCTACAAATTATGGGTCAGCTGGGTCAAAAAAAAAGGCCGAATTATCCTCGTGCCTCTTCACAGGGGAACGTGTGGATGCGTCTAACTCCCGAATTAGAATTGACGGGATCCCCATGTGCCTATTAGGTGGCCAAGCTATGGTACCTGAACACTTTTTATTCAGAAAATAGATAAGCAGACAAGTATACAAATATGCAAGTACCTAGTCGACCAAAGCGGGCATGGAATCCGCCTGCTGTGAGGTACACATACTTTCTCCCCCGCAAATTCATCCGGCGAAGCACATTGGCTGCGAACGCCTGCACTCGCGGATGGGACTCCTCAGCACAAAAACTCTCAAGGAATCAGATAAATCAAAAGCCGACAGCGGCGAACGGGTGATTGGAGGTAAATAAGCCTTGTAATACATGTTACATAAGATCAATCGAGATTTTTGGGGAACTTGGGTTGCAAGATCCAATTATAACGTCATCTTCCGGAAATGCCTGCCCTATAATTACCACAAAAAAAAAAGCAAAGAAGCGAACCCCATTATCCACCGCAGCCCTGCAAATCCCTGGACACAAGGCCCACCAGCCACGAATGTACCCAGAAAGATGCGGTGACCCCAGAAAATTGGTCTGGGATGTCCTTATCATTCCCCACCCACACAGCCTTGACCTTTCCCTAGCGGCCACGCCCGATCTCCGCGGAGGATGAACCCCAACGCCCAATCGGCCCAGCTCAATCTGGCGTGATCATAGCACTTTCAAAAAGAACCATTTGTGTTACCGTAATGATGCCATTTGCTTAACTGCGATGTTTCTCCACGTGAGCAATCATCCATCGTAACATGGGTGTTTTGCGTTTTGCTCCCGCCAGGTCCTCCCCCCCTCCCCGGTTCAAGGCGCTGACCCGGCCATCATCATTCGCCCGCGCACGGCGCCACCCTCGTCTTCGTCTAGTTCCCGCTGACTATTCTCGCGGGGGTCAATCCCCGCAAGACCCCAGATACCGGGCTTGCGACGGGCCAGAAGCTCGGCGGCTGGAACTTCATCCGAGTGCAAGTGGGCGCCAGATTTCCGTAGCAGGAGCACATGATCTGACAGCCCAGCATTGGCCGCCAGGAACAATGGCGTGCGACCATTGCGATTCCGCAGGTGGACCGATCCACCGTGCGAGAGCAGGAAATGTAAGATGTCGATTGAGGGCGAAGAAGCGGCTACGTGCTGATCGGGTTGAAGAATCGCGTTATCAAATTAGCTCACGGGTACTTTATTATTATTATGAATTTTTTTTCTTTATTTGGGGCACGATGCCATAAACGCCATGATGGGGCCGACTTACGATAGGGGTGTTTCCCGAGTAGTCCGCATCGTTGAGCAGCCAGTGGTGTTCAACCTTTAGGACCGTCTTGACTCGTTCGAGATCTCCATGTGCGATGGCGTAACCCATTGCGGTGAGGGTCTGCACACGCTCCGGGAGAGCCCCATCCGGATGACGGAAGACGGGTTGCGATGATTCGGTCAGTTCCCCCCGAAGGGAGATCGACATGTCTCTGGCTACGCTATTCGGGGAGGATTCTGGAAGAGCAAGTAGGTATGCTAGCTTCGTCAGTGCGGCTTCGGTGGTCATGTCTAGACCGGCTACCACACCCGCCCGGGACAGACTCATGCCAGTAGCATAGACTGGGCTCACGCTACCGGTAAGGCCTAGGATCGACGAGCATTAAGATTAAGCATAATTCGTGTGATTTCGGGGATAGGCTTACATTGGGTGATGTTGATGATGACAATTCCTCGTTGGATGGCGTTGGCTAGTACGTTGATCATGGCATTGTCCTGTCCTGATGGCGCATTACCAGCGCCAAAGGTCTCCAGAACAAGACCACGCAGTCCATCTAGCTTCAGCACCGCATCGACCATTTCAGGCTTAATTCCGGGGAAGATGCGTAGGCACGCGACATGGGTCGTGTCGAGGTTTGTTTGGATACGGAAATGCTCCAGGCTGGTGGGCCGGTGCACCATGTCCCAGTTCACATTGGTGCGCATCGACGTAGTGATTGCCAATGGAGGACAGTTGGGAGCATTGAAGGCGGCGAAATCACTGGCAGCCACCTTGGTGGTCCGATTCCCGCGGAATAGCCTGTTGTTGAAGTACAGACACACTTCGGGAATCATGAAGTGGCCCGCCACCACCAGCGAACCAAGCAGGTTGTCCGTAGCGTCATTTTGCAGCTCTAGCATCGGCGCTTGGGATCCCGTGAGCACAACTGGTTTTCCTAGGTTCTGGAGCATAAAGCTGAGCGCCGAACATGTGTATGCCAGGCTGTCGGTGCCATGTAGAATTACGAACCCATCGAATAGTGTGTAGTTCTGGAACACGGTTTGGGCGATCTCCGCCCACCCCTTTGCATCGATAGAACTGCTATCTAAGAGCTCCTCGAACTCAAAGACAGTGTATCGCACCTGACGACCGTAAGTGGTCACGGGAGTCCGTAAGCTCCGATGCTCCTTGACAGCTCCGGTGGCGTTGGCCACTACATCCATTGTCACGGGTTCGGAGCCATCATTAAACGAAGGAACCCTAGCCATGCACTTGTCCTGAAAACCACGGGCAGGTATAAAACCCGATGGGGATTGTTGCATGCATATTGTTCCGCCAGTCATGATGATCAGCACCCGCGATTCCTGGATGGCCTCTTCAGGCTGGTTACCTCCCAAAATTGGAAGCGTAGCATCTGAGGCAGCCATTGTGTAGTGGGTATCAAAGAAGGAATGAGTGTATCTTTCCAAAGCCGAGGGCGCGCAGGTCAAGTCAATATCCCTGCTGCCGGGATGAAACTATCCACAAACCTCCAAGTGTGCCCCGCGGCGACAGGTTCAGGATTGGCCAAGAAATAGATTGCGGGGGAGTGGCATCCAGAAAATTCTCTTCTTCTTCTTCAGAACAGCGGCAGACAAAGTGATACCTGTAAGCCAATGTGCATTAGAGCTGTAAGGTCCATCACCAAGGTTGAGAGGAACCCCAAATCGACTCCGAATCCATTACGTACGGACATGGCAATTGGTGAATTGGAGGCGACGGGTGCGGGCCCAACTCTAAAATCCCCACCACCTCGAGACACTTTGCCCACTGGCTTCTTACGGCGAAATTCACGAGATCTCGTATCGGACGGGCAAAGCCAAGCGAGAATAAGATTGGCTATGGGGTACACGTGGGTTCGTATTTATTTTTTTTTCTTCTTGGGAACTGGGCAAACAATCACCACCATATTCTCGAATTTTCTCTTTTAGCTGGAAGGAGTCTTAGAGCCTTGGCTCCTTCAGGAATCTTTTATTTTTAAAGTTGTGCCGGCGTTTTACCGGTTTGTGGATGTGGAAATACCCCGATCACTTGAAGATGACGTGGCTATAAGAGGCATTGTACTATATCTCCGTGGAAATAAAAAAAAGATAAGCGAAAGTCAATTATGTATAACGAAAGAATCCATGGATCGCTTGAGATAAGATAGATAATAGGAATTGTAGGTGCTGTAGAATAAAGTTTTTCCCTATTCTGGCATAATATGTCCTGTTCTCTAGAGTATTTATCAAGTCAGCTGCCTGCTACCTTAACTATATGGCTTACAGAACCGATGTCAAATTGACAAACCTATGTTGAAATTGTAGGGAAATGACTAGAGAAAATATCCCGAGGTTGCGATCGGCGATGTATTCACTTGTGAAGTTATCTTTCTGGGAAAAGCTAGATAAGTGAAATACCTTCCAACATCACAAAAGTATTGCATGAATTAAACACATTTCAGTTTAAAATCCCCACAAGCTTATTTATGACTAGTCATGGTGTTGATAACTCCATCTCGAGCTCAAAGTATGGAATTAGTTCAAAATTATTCTATTATCAAGATGGAGAAGTCCGTTGTTATAGAGGTTTCGATTGTACGTCCAACGGCTGTGACTATAGGCACAGGCGCATCCTAAGTATCGATAATCTGGGGTACATTAGTAGCCTAGGCTATTTACAGCTTTCCAAAGTCTTTCTCCAGTATATGGGTCTATCGATGCTGATCCACCTGATCGAAATTCACCCCACTGCCCACCGACAGCCCACTGGCAGCCCTCTCCACCATGTTCTGCGCGCCTAGTCTAGCCCTAAATTGGCGCTCAGCTGAGGTCTTTGCATGGATGAAAATCACCTCAATAAAGGAGATTCTTAGGCCTCATTATATCCCGAAGGAAGGCTAGAGCCTGCATTGGAAGCAATGGGAGAGGCTTGTGTCCCTGTATAGATGTGGTGGTTTCTATGCAGTAGAGGCTATCATTGCACTTTTCCCTAGACGTAAGATTGTCGCTTCTAAGAGGAAGATCCCATACTTCAGTCCCATTCGTATGCAGATGGATTCGATAGTGTACAGTAGCAGTTGGATTCAATCATGGTCTGCTTTGCATACCACAGCGGAATTGAATTCACATTGATCAAGCCTTAACCATACGCACTTATGGGATTATCAAAAAGGTCTAAAACCACGATATACTTTGAAAAGGCCTTTTAGATTTGATGCGCTTCTTGGGAGAGGTATAAAACCATTCTAATTGAACGGCCAAAATGTAACAATTTGAATACGCAAGGTGGATCCAGAAGTGTTGGGACTAGGGTCTGTGCCGATGCGACGATACATGACGCGTACGCCGGAGAATACCGCGCTAAGTTTGTGTCGTTTGTTATGTAAGGTGGACACTAGTATAAGAACCAAAAGTAGCCTAGTTTGAAATTTAGACTTGTACACATTCCTGTGATTTACGGTACCTTACCATCAAGAGAGAACCACACTCTAATAGTTATGAGCCCGGCTATCCACTAAATAGACTCATCAGTTTACCATCGTCTTCTGAAGCTATTTACACCGGTTTATTAACAGTATCCCCTAGAAACGTCGTCGGTGTATTATTATAGTTGAAAGTGGTCTTTTTATCAACATTTATCGACATATATCTACCCTGTATACCTCAACGTTGAAATAAGGAGTTTAGACCCTCTCTTTCATTAAGGTTTATTATTATTTTATCACTATATTATCATTTTATCAGTTATTATTATATTCTAGAAGAGAAAGATCTATTATTATTATTATTATAGATTTGCTCAAAAAAACTGACTATATACTCTCGGGTAGTAGCGTCTATAAGCTGTAAGAAAAGAAAGACTAGTCTATATAGATCGCTTATCTTAAGTCCAAGGCAATCCTTTATAATATCTAGACTTATATAAATCTAGAAAGTATAGATAAGGAAGCTACTACTTTATTATTAACTCCCCTAAAGATATATAAAGAACTAACTATCGAGAAGACTAATAAAATTTATACTAAAGTATAGGAAGATAAGAGTTACTTCTATTATAGAAGAACTTTATTTCAAATCTATAAATTCAAAGAAAAGCAGTTTAATACCTATAAGAAATATCTATCTCGATATAAGAAGTAGTAAGTAGCGATTAGATATATAGTATCTATTATACAATCCTCAATCACGAAAAAATATACTTATCTTATACTTTAATCTCAAGAGGTATATAATCTTGTAAAGGAAATTTAGAAAGAATTCGTCTTAGAATTACAGCTGATATATATCGATAAGATTTATAGAGAGTAGTATAAATATATACTATTATTATCGAGAAGCGTTAATATCGATCAATAGTATAACTGTCTTTATAAGAATATAACTATACTAAATAATATAGATTAAGATAGTATAATAGATAATTTATATCGAGATATTCTTAATCAGTTTAGTACTATTCCGGAGATAAGTAATTATTATATTCGAGTATAGAAAGAGATCTTCTATAATTAGACGATATATACTATACAAGATTTCATCGACCGACTTATCGTAGTATAGAAAATAAAGTTCCTAATATCTTTATTATTAACTAAGAAACTAGTATATAAAGACATATTTTCAATACTATAGAGATAATCTAAGATAAAACTAGAGAATTATAAATATAAAAGATACCTATATTTAAGACTAGGAGCTCCGAATTCGTATAAAGTATAGAATTACTTCACTATAAATCCTATATATATACTAGATAGTTAAAATATCTCGGAAAATAAGACTTAATATACAAATAAATATCTCGAAAAGAAGTTAAAAGGATATCGAGACTAGTTAATAGAGAAGATTAAGAAATTTAATACTAAAAATAGGTATAATATTAACAATAAATCTTTATCGAATACTAACTAATTAGGATCTAGGAATTCGAAGTCTAACTAATTAGAGATAGTAACAAATAGTATAAATTTTACTTAGTTAGTAATATCTAGACCTTATATAGCTTTATTTATATTAAAGAAATCGTTCGTAATAACTAAAAACATAATTTTCTAGTAGAAAAATACTCGAGAAACGTGTATTTTAAATAGTTAAATTAAAAAAGCGAATTATAAAACCGATACGAGATTATAGTAGATTCTAGACTACAGAAACAATATCTATATCATAAATAATATATCAAGATTTATCGATTTCTAGAAATCTAAAGGATTTCTTTATACCGGTAATAATTTAACTGTCTATAAAAGTCAAAGCACAATTATTATCTACCTAAAGGACTATTACAGCGATAAGAGACACTATATTATACTTACAAATATGCTATATATACCAGACTTCTAGATCAATATTATATCGGAGTCTAGTTTCTCGAGATATAGTATAGTCTATAACAGTATTAATAAAGCTATTACTAAGAAGGCGATATATCGAATCCTATAGAAATTATATCTTCGAGAAGATCTATAGACTTTTAATACTAGTCCAATATCACTATATAAAGAATAGAGTTAGTATTTAGTCTTTAATACGCGTAGAGAACCGAGAGATTCTTATATAAACCGTTCCTTATTAGCTACTCTTAATCACTGGTATAAAAGACTAGGATATATTAGTCGAGATCGAATACAGAAAATAGTAGAGTTAATAGAAGGGATAAAGATTACTCTAGAAGATAGTTTAAATAAGAATAATC